>VZRW01007944.1:148306-206346 GCA_013398125.1 Aegotheles bennettii
GAACTGCTTGAGAGAGTCCAGCGCAGAGCCACTAAGATGATTAAGGGAGTGGAACATCTCCCTTATGAGGAGAGGCTGAGGGAGCTGGGTCTCTTTAGCTTGGAGAAAAGGAGACTGAGGGGTGACCTCATCCATGTTTACAAATATGTAAAGGGTGAGTGTCAGGATGATGGAGCCAAGCTTTTGTCAGTAATGACCAATGATAGGACAAGGGGCAATGGTTGTAAACTGGAGCATAGGAGGTTCCATGTAAATATCAGGAAAAACTTTTTCACTGTGAGAGTGCCAGAGCACTGGAACAGGCTGCCCAGAGAGGTTGTGGAGTCTCCTTCACTGGAGACATTCAAAACCCGCCTGGATGCGTTCCTGTGTGATGGACTCTAGGTGACCCTGCTCTGGCAGGGGGGTTGGACTGGATGATCTTTTGAGGTCCCTTCCAACCCCTAGGATTCTGTGAAATAAAGAGTTTGTTATTACTGTTTGCTTTTTAACCCTTCTTGGGGTGTTGGATAGAACAGCAAATGTGCCATTCCTGGAGAAATATGGGAGATGACAAAGAAGTGGCTGCAAGTTGATTAATTCGGTTTTGCAGAAAAATCCTGGAAAGTTAGATCTGGGGTAGAGCTGGGATTGCAGCATAATTGCTGGGAGTTATCTTGGGTTTTGTGGAAATGAAATCTTGTCATGCAGAGGATGTATTTTTTCAGATGAACTAGAAGCCTGATTGATAAATGTAATCTTTTAGAGACAGCATTTTTTTTTATCTCAGTCCATTATATTCTGACTCTACACAACACTGTTGTAGACACATCCTTTTTAGGAATGGGATAAGTCACATGGCTTAAAAAAGTAACTGTCAGGGTTGAGAATTAATCCTTTAGTGACACTTCTAGTGTAATCCTGCTGGCAGGTGTTCGCAGTGGTTAAGACCCATCTGGAGGAAATGGAAAATTACACTAGGAGAATTTGCCAGAGCCAAAGGCTGGGGTAGTAAGGAGTAGGAGAGCCAGGCTAGTCTAAACCATTTCTTTTCATAGGGACCTTCTCTGAACAGTCCTTTACTGAAGCTGAATCAAGCCAGGCATCTCAGAGGTGACAAAGCAGATCGTGCAGACAAGATAGGGATTATATTCTGCAAACCAATGACTATGAAAAGAGCATTGGAATGATGTACGTAAAATCTCTCTGTAAAAGGGACCCTGCTTTGAGCAGCATGAGCTCCGCATGCTGGTCTTCTAGAGTTAGTGCTTCAGAGATTTGGGGAGAAGTTGAAAATGGTTCAGAGAGGTGCAGCAAATGTGATTCAAGATCTAGGAGAGCTGCCATACTGTAAGAGATGTGATGAGCTTGCTCCGGTTTGTATGGTCAAGAGAAAATGAAGAATGGAGTTTGATCAGTCTACAAGTACTGTGTGGGAACAGGGCAACAGAGAGAGGCTGCTGGAACAACTTTGGCCAATGGAACTGATTCTTCTATCTTGTGCAGCGGCTCATGCTCACTGGTCTGACCCATGACTGATTATCCACCTAGACGCAGATGTTTACACACAGCAGTTTGTCAGTAAGTGGATCACATGCAGATGTGGAAGGGACTGCTGACAGTAGATGGTGCTTTAATTTAGCAGAAAAGGGAAGAATGCCATTAAGTGATTTGAGGCTGAAACAAACACATCTAAATTTAAAATTGGTAAGAACTAGCGTCCTAACAGTAAGTGGGAAAGGGATAGAGGGGAGTGTCTATAGCTTACAGCCTTTGTATTTCAGCATGGTATTCTCCTTCAAAACGTAAAATTAAGAAAAGTTGTGGCTCAGAGACAACTGGGTGTAGAAATTACAGTATTTCACCCAGCAGTCTGTTGTTTAGGAGGTCAAACTTTCTTTGTAATCATTAAAAGAGGGTGTTTTCACCTGCAATTTCACTTGGCTAGAACTGAACTATGTCTTTTTTTCTCTCCTGCAGCACCTTTTCTTTAAAGGTTTTCACAAAGCTGTTACCATCTTTGTCACTCAGTTGGGTGTACTTGCAACTGACTCTTTCCCTTTCCTCCTTGACACAATATACTGCCTGAACCAGATCTTGCCTCTGCTTTCTCCTTCTCACCAGAACTGTATTTTTCTTTCGTGCTGTTGTCTATGAAGTTCTTTCTCTATCATGATTTGACTATCACAAACATCCACGCTTCTTCGGCCTTAGGGACACGAGCACTGGGCTAATATGTCCATCTCCTTGAGGAGGTTTTTTCTTTTGGAAAGGCTGGGATCTGCAGTGAAACTTCATCTGGGCTAGGGAAGCTGTTCCTGAGCATTTCTCGGTGCTGTTAATTCTGTGCATATCTCCAGCTAACGACTCTGTCAGCAGGGGAACCCTCAGTGGTTTAGCTGAGTCTTTAAGCGTGTTCCAGTCCCGCTCTGCAAAGACAGACCCCACATAAGTAGAGCTTTCCTCACACTGGCTCTTTAGACTGATCACAGCGAGGACAGCCTAGAAGAGACCAGTTGACTGTGCCTGGGACTAGGACGGCCGCCTAGCCCAGAAATCTGCTCCAAACAACTGATTGCCTTGGACCCTTTCCGAAAAAGGCTCTGCAGACACGTATTCCTTCTGTGAACTACCAGAGATGGAGGCACATTGCCAGAAGAGCCAGCTGCGTTTGGGATTAGATGGTTGGAAAGAAGTCCTCTCTCTGTCTTCTAAACGAAATCACTTTTTAACATCTGCTGCAGAGAGTTCTCGTGACTCAAAGTTCCACGAGAAACCGTTCTTTTCCTTCTCTTTCCTGTTTCTTTGTTAATTAAGGTTATTTTCCTTCCCCTTCCTCACCCATTGTGTCTCCATATATGTTTCCTGCTGGACAGGAGCATGGGGGGAGTCCATTTTCTATCCATTTAGCATGTTTCTGTTTCTTGAAGTCTCATGATACCTGCAGCAATTTTGCATTCAGCAAGGTGAGCACATCCCAGGTAACCTGTCAAGGTCTGCCTGCACTCAGAAAATTGCTCGGAGAGAGGACTTCCTCACCAAGCCTTTGGTTTATTGTAATTTCAGTGCTAAATGAATAATGAGAAGGTTTAAGTAAACAGGTGGGTTTGATTCAAGCCCATCATACCAGGGGTGTGGGGGGAGAGGAGCTTGTCCTGACAGCTCATCTCATTAGGCCACACGTGGTGTGAAGTGTTGAAAGCAGTTTATCACATGGAATGCCTAGGCATGATGGGGTGAGCTGGGGATCAAGTGTATCTCTGTCCTCCCCTTAATTCTTAATATTCCAAAAGGTTTCCTGCAGTTCTCAAATAGGTGCAAACTAAATATGTCCAACTCAGTGTGTTATGTTACAAAAATCACCTCTTTCCTCTTTTTCTTCCACAGTCTCAGCTGCCGGCGGTGTATTATTGTGGGAAATGGTGGAGTACTTGCAAATAAGTCGTTGGGGTTAAAAATTGATGACTATGATGTTGTTGTCAGGTGAGTCTTTGGCATCACAGTTTTCTTGTCTTATATTCAGTTTCTGTATTGGTTCACATGCTATGCAGGCAAGCAATCAACCTCCACTAGTGACAATATCCATTTCTGTGGAAGGATTAACTAATATGGAGTGGAAAAAAATCAAGAGCATATAAATGTTTGTTATAAATGGTGATCACATCAAAGGGTAAAGGCACTCCTTAAGCATTCAGTTTTTCACAGCTGTTTGGGAATGATGAAAGTGATCCCACTTGAACATTGTCTTCATAGCTCCTTTCTAAAAGCTGCTGCTTTTGTGATGCCCATTGGTGGTGAAGCAGTAAAATATGCTGTTAGATCTGCTCCCAGATACATCCCTGGGTAGCTCAGGGAAGTATTATTGGTCATACATGTGTAGTATTCCCTGGGACCTACACTTCAGAGTTAGGATGGAAAGAACTGAGAATAGTGCAGCACAGGGTCCTAGGAAACAGTGAGCCTCCATGAGTGAGGACCCAGTAGTGATTAAGCACCTGTAAGTGCACCTTAGAAACTGTGAACACTTTCCCCGTGTTTCACTGCAGATGATGATGTTGGTTAAGGGAGCCAGAGGCAGAGTGGCATAGGAGTGGAGAGGACCACGGACAAAGGGCTTCCTGCTTTTGCTGAGGACCTGGATCAGTGCTTGAAAACCATGCAGATATGTGAAATCACAGGTCTAGTCATAACTCTTAGTAATAAATCTGTCAAGTCAGGGAGGTGTTTTGGGTGACTGGAGATTAACAAACATAATACCTGTACTAATGGAGAGTGAGAGAGAGAGTGTGTGTAGGAGGGAGGGGGGGGATGTGCTCTAGGGAGCTACAGACCCATTAAGTCTGACGTGAAAAAAATGCAGAGCTTTATAGGAGGTTCTGAATCATGAGTATTAAAATATTACAATGGTAAGTAGGAAATGTGGGATAAACTGCAGTGTCAGTTTATTAAAACTGGTTTAGCATGGTTTAAGTTGTTTGATTTTCATTAGTAAGATAACATTTCATATTAAAGGGAATGTAGCTGACATCATCTCTCTGAACTTTAGTCAACCATGAGACGTGGTGGCAAATAGCAAATTCTTAGCTAAGGTGGAAGAAAGAAAGGGATTAGTAAAAGAATTTAAGGCACAGTGAAGGTATCATTTAGCATGGTCTCCTTTCCCTCCCATGTGCTAGTAATGGGCACCTGAGGAAATAATAGAACATATACAGAGTAATAAATACCCTGTAACTCTGGACAAAAAGACCAAGAAGATCCCTTTCAGTCCTTTGTTCCAGTGAATGGTTCCCTGCTTCCCCAGCAGTGCTCTTGACACAGGGATGACTGTTCAGAACAGGATGCAACTTTTACAGCCCTTCTCCTAGTTCATCCCACTATCAGTTGTTAATGAAGAGCTCTTACTAATCATCATGGTCTGTTGACTTGCAGTTATTTGAGCTAAGTTGTAGCCTTTTCTTGGGCTCAGACTGTTCAGAAAGTAGCAAGAAAAATTTCAATCCATCTGGACTAAGCCACCCAGTAAGATTTACGTTAGAAACTCCACTATTTAATTTGCAAAGTTCAGCCTTTCCTCTCCACATCAGTAAATCTAAGTCAGTTTGCAAGCTGAGAGGAGAAGAGGGTAGCTAAGCACCTGTGCTGTTTGTGGGGTGAATAAAGGAGAGAAAAGTCAACGGTAAAGGTTAAATAAAGCCAGGTGCTTGTATGTGGGACTGAGGAGGTGAGAGCAGACTTCTTAAACGTATTAAACTGCTGCCTTTGCTCCTGTGGAAGCTGGGGAAGGCCCTCATGTTACAGCATCCTTTTTCATGGATTGCAAAACTCATTTAAAGGATCAGATTTGGGACTAGGAAGTGAATTTTAAGGGGAAAAATGTGGTACCTTTGTGGATAAAGGAGTGATCTATCAGGATGTGGAGTTTTTTGATGTCTCATATGTTACCATGTAAGGATCGCTAATTGCAGCAAGACATTTTTATCGTGTGGTGAAGAGTCAGATCAGCTTTGACAGTTCCAAAACAGCTTGGAGTGAGTTAGTTACTGGTTTTCTTTGGATATTATCAGATTTCAGTGCAGATGTTATTCCCAGCTGTCACACTGCTTACCTGACTCATCAGTGCTCTGAAATGCTTCCTTAGAATAGATTGCAGACAGGGAAAAAACAAGAGTGTATTCCTGGTTAGAATGAGATAAGGATGCACCTGATGATGATACTTTAGTGATATTTGAGAGGGTCTTCATGGTGCCAAGGTTAGGAGTTAGTGTCTCTAAGCTCCCGAAGTCGTAAGCAGACACAGACAGAAAACCACTCTGAGCCTTCTTATGAAGAAAACTGCCTGTTCATAGGCAGTATGGGGGGGCCTGGCATCCTAACTGAGTTTTTCTAAGATTTAGCTGTGTTTATAACCACCAGCATGTCCTGCCTGAGAAGGAGTTCAAGCTGTGTAATATGCACCTTCGTGAACATAGGTTGTAGCTGCCAGAACTTTTCCTGCTCCATTGCCTGTGCTGCCCCTGGGGCACTGACCGTGGGGCTGACAGTGCTGGCTCGTTTGCAGGACTCCATCACTATGACTCTGTCAGCAACTCACATTCTGGCCCTTTGCTGGAGACCTGAGTTCATTTTACTTGGGGAAATGGTTTGTTTTGTTTCCTGTCTAGGTACAAAGTAGGGATCCCAGGTTTTGGGAGCTTTAGCAAGGTAAGCAGCAAAACAGCAAACCCAGCAGCTGGGGTAGGGAAAGCCCCACCGAAGAGCTGCGTGCTAATGTCTGAAATGACTGCAGACACTAACCTTCCCCTCAACTTCATGAAGACAGATGAAAATATGTTTACTAGATTTCTTTACGTAGTACTTTGTTGTTTATCTCTGTTACCTTTAGAGCCATGTGCTTTCACATTACATAGGGTCATCTACCCCGAAGGGACGCAATGCCTTAAGGTTTAAATAATGTCTATAGCAAAAGTGAGTGATGCATGAACATGCCTGCCGTTGGCAGCAGAGGAAAAACAAGGGATCGGTCTGGCTGGGAGCACTGTTTTCACAGGCAGGCAGGTCTAGATATCTCAAAGTCAAGGTAGAAAGCAATGGTTTCTAAACCGTGAAAAAAGGCTTCATCTCTGTATAAATTGTGGTGATGCCGATTTATAAGTTGTTTTCCCTTTAATATTTTATTCCTAATGACAAAGTAAGTATTTTTATTAAAAATACATAGTAATTTATTCTCCTTAATTCTGAATAGAATTTCAGATTGCATACAGGGATTTTCTTCCTCTGCTAAAAGGATTCCCACCTAAAATGCTTACCCGGGCTGAAAAAGACAAATCCAGATCCTCATTAACATTCCTGCATGGAAAAATTTGCAGTCCATAAGCACTTTCCAGTATATTGAACTACCCCAAGTCAAGAAGGCTGCAATAATTCAAGGAGACAATGCTGTTCCATCAGGGTCTGCTGTTTGATGTCAGCAAGATTTGTATTACAAGTTAACTTGAAATTTCAGTTTGTTTTTTGAAAGGAAAAAACTTTGTCCCTGAGGGGTGTTTTAACAAAGGCACAGCTAAACACGTAGCATTCCCTTAGAGATCAGCGTTTCCAAGAGCAAAGCTGTGTGCTTGCTTGGGTGTTTTCAGAGCAGGATGCACTTCCACAGCAGAAACTGCTCCGAGTCAGTGAGATTGCTGTGGTGCTGAGCCTTATCCCAGCTGTGCAGCCCAACCTCTTCCTTTGAGCTGGCATTGCAGGGCAGCTCACTTCTGGATGGACCGGTTTGGGGAATTAAAACAGGTGGGATTGTTTCTTTGGGCTTTTTAAAAACTATTTGCTGGTTTAGTTCCCTAAACAATCTAATTGCCAGCAAGATGAGCAGTGTCAGTTCTGCACTGGGGTAGAAGCATGAGACAGGTTTCAGTCTGTTCAAACTGCCATCCTCTGTTTCAGCCAAGACAGACATCTTGGGCGTATTAAAATATTAATCATTAGTTTGTAACTCTAAATTTGCAAGGACAATATACTTCAGTTTCCTTTTCTAAAGCTTCTAACTCAATTTAAATCACAAGAGTAGATATGCAGAATTGGTTTGCTTTATATTCAATGAAATAATTTAAATAGCTTCTAATTAATGTCAGCTGGTATAATGCTTCATAAATGTTTGTGATGAAGAACTGCAAGAGTTAAGGTTTGCTGCTGTAACAGCTGTGCAGGGAGCTCTTGCCTGGCAGCAATGCTGTATCATCAACAGGGGTGAGTGTGAGTGGGAATCCATGACAGTGTCTTCTCTGGTTGCCCTGCAGGCTGAACTCTGCTCCAGTGAAGGGCTTTGAAAAAGATGTGGGTGGCAAGACAACTCTCCGGATCACGTATCCTGAAGGTGCAATCCAGAAAATGGAGCAGTATGAGAAGGATTCCCTGTTTGTTCTGGTGGGATTCAAATGGCAGGATTTCAAGTGGCTGAAATACATTGTTTACAAGGAGAAAGTGGTAAGAACACTGTCAGCTGACATTGTGAAGGTCACCTGATTAGAAATGGTGAGCAGACATGGTATCACAGTCATATTTGCCACGTTTTGGTCTGAGGAGAGTTCCTCTGTGTGTCCTGCTGCATTTAAGTGAAGGCTTTTTTTACCTCCATGGACTTCAGCTTTAAATACGTTTTACAAGGACATCTCTCTGTAACCTGACCTTGCATCATGGATGAGGCTTTCTATTCAAGATTATGTTAGTGTGTACTGTGTACAATTAATTTATTTTTTTAATTTATTTTAAAGAGTATAAAAAAGGACCAGCTTTTGTGTAGATTTTATGGACTCTTAGGATTTAAGAGCAGAGGAAGGAAAAGAGCAATGGCAAGGGGAAGAAAAGGGAGTTTGGGGATAAGGATGTGATGCCTCAGGAGGGGAGGAAGAGAGAGCAGCAACACAACTTGTTGAAAAGGCTACAATCCACAGACTTGATGTGACCTCCTGTATAGCACAAGCTTTTATATGTTGCTCAGTTATTGCTGTACTGAGGTTCATGATTTGCATTTGGTTAAGGTATCACCCAGAAGAACAGTATCAAGTCTAATTTTAAAACACTGAAATGGTGAATCCACCACTTTCCCCATGCAAATGTTTTGTCGCAATCAGTTGCATTAGTGCCCTTCTGGATTACCATGGACCCGTTACCAGTCAGGGTTGCTCTCTGTAATTCACCCATACTGAATGGAATCAGATTGTTATCAATGCTGCCTTATTCAGCAGATGGTTTGTCTTTATCTGTTATCATGAAATCCAGAATAAATGCCCTGTGTTTGGGTATAGTTCTTGTTTTACAAATCTTGCATGTCTGTTTTCAAATGTTCTTTAATGGTTTTTCAACAAATAGCCAGAGAAACAGATTAATGTTCAGAGGATGGGATGTTATATCTTGTGTTTAGAGACAGAGGGAGGAGGTTGGCAGCTCACCATCTACAGAGTGAAACAGTCTGGGAATATAATTATATACGCTTGTTACAGAGATGGCCTTAAGGACTCCTTCTTTGCTTGTGTCTCACATTGGCACGAACTTGCAGTTATTTTCCTGGTACCAGGCAGATGAAGTTACCGGTCAGCCTCTGGACAAGCACAAGTTGGTTTTTGTAACATGAATAAATGAGTAAAAAGTAATTTTCTTTGGTTTATATCATGCTCTTGTTCTTCATTCTCAGCAAGGGGAAGCCCTGGCAGTGTCAGTGCCCTGCAACCTGAACGCAGCTGTAGGGACTCGTAGTGTTTAACTTGAAGTTCAAAGGATAGATTGGGTTACTTCAAAATAAATTGAATTTCCACCTGATGCTTGCTGTCATGTGGTCATCACTAGGTTCTAATGTGGTATCCCCTGTTCCTGGGAAGATGCAGCAAATAGTTTGTTAAAACTTGCTAGAAGACTCAGGAGAGCAATTGCAGTAATCTTAACTGAGTGCTTCAATGCCCAGCTTGGCAGAGAGCAGAAGGAACTTGAGCTTCTTGCATTGCATGTTACTTCGATGCTCTTGTGGCTTTCGATGCTCCTTAGCTTTAATTTCTTTGTAAGCTACTTCACTAGACTTGCAGTTCTCATTCTTTATACATCCACTGTTCTGACTGCCTTTTCCACAACAGCATGGGACTGATGGTGAGTGTCCAGTTCTTTGAGCCCCCAGGTCTCAGGAAAAACAGAAGAGCAGCTACGTCGCCAGCTCTGCTCCCTGTGCTTGTGCCATTGGCTCTTCCTGCCAAAGAGCAGCAATATGTACTTGTCCCTACCGATTCTTTCTTTCAGAGCACTTCTCCAATTTGCCAAGTTCCTTTGGCAGAGCCTTCCAGCATATCTGCCATTCTTTCCAGATTCATGTTCTTTGCAATTTAATAAACATACTTTTTACTCCATCATCCAGGGTGATAATGAAAACACTAAACAAAATTCGTTCCTAGGCAGACTTCAAAGTAATAACATCCTTCTATTTCTTCATCAAGCCCACTGAAAACTCCTGAATAGATTTTTTTGACCACTTTTCAACTTGTATCACAGTAGTATAATTAATAACATTTTTTGGCAAGTTTGTGAAAGTAATGTCAGAAGCCTTAATGAATTCCAGGATACGTCTTGCTTCTCCCCTGTTACTTTTTTTCCTGTATAAAGAAATACTACTTTTTTTGAGTAATGATTCACTCTTGACAAATCCACCTGGGTTGCTACTCAGTCTTTGTTATTTTTTTCAGGTGCTTACAAATAATTAATCTTGGTATTCTGAGAATTGAAATCATAAATCAACTCTCTTCCCGTTTTTTTGCCTTCTTAAGGCTAGGCACTACTTTTGTCCATTTTTCAATCTTTGAACACCCTACCTGTTCTACACAAGTTCCCAAAGGGATCATAACTGGATTTTGAGGTTGCTGAGCCAGTTCATTGAATACTTTAGGATGCAATCCAGGTGACTAGAAAACATCTGTCTTGTCCTCTCTAGTCTGATCTCTCTCTCTCTGTTTGAGGCTAAGATCTTGCCGTCACTGGCTTGAGCTGCAAGCAGGTGGCTGCTTTTTCTAGTGGAAACATGCAAAAAATGCTGTCTCTTAGCCAGAAGAAATGACCTGATGGAGAAATAACAGTGCTATGGGAATAAGATGTAGGTGTCTGTTCTGGTAGCGAGTGTTAGTATTTTTATCAGTGTGTTGTAAGTTCCAAAATGACAAATGCCTGCCCAGTGCTCTCTGGGGAGAGTTTCTGTTTCTCTCTCAGCTGATTTTTTAGATAAAAGGAAGTTGCTTACTTCTGGACTCGTCTAGAGGCACTTGCTTGACCTACGGGCTCTGTATGCCACTGTTGCTTATTCCTAATCTGTCCGTCTGCAAGACTGCATCCCCACTGCAAACCAGTGGTTGCAGTCAGGAGTCTGACCTCAGGACAAAGGTAGGGAAAATGGAAGCATCCTGCTAAAGAACACGACTGCTGTGAAAGTGGACACATTCCTCAAAAAAAAAATAAATGGGCAAAACTCTGCCCTCTGATGTTTCCTTTGCTTCTGAATGTTGATGGCAACTGCATTTGTCCATGGTGGTGTCACAGGTGGGCTGTGAGACTTTCTGAATTCCTTCAGACACAGACCTGGAGCTACTTGGACCTGCTTGACCAGAGATTCTGTGCCAGGTACTAGTATTCTTGCTTAGTTTTCTCTTGACTAAGTGAAATCACAGGGAGTTTATCCGAGAAAGAGTAAATGAAAGGCAAGTAGCTATTTATTGCTGGGGTCAGTGGTCAGATAATCTTATTCTCCCTGCAGCTGAAAGGGATTTGCTCTGTATTATGTTAGTCTTTTGGCAGCACTTGCATACTGAGGAAGGGATAAGTACTTTGTAGAAAGGAGGATTTTCAGGAGATGTTACAAGGAAAGAATCATTGTGATGTAGAAGCAACAGCAGAATGGTGAGGCAGAGGATTTGATGTCTGGTGCAACAACCTTCAGGAGATCTGCATGATGCCTCGGTGCCCTGGGTTACACTGTATGCAGAAAGAGAAGAACTGGAATAAGGACCTCAAAAAAATAAAATCTCAGGTGTTTTTTATTTGAAAGTGAAATAGAAATATCTGGAAGCAAATAAAAGCTCAAGAGAAAAGATTAATCTAGAGAAAGGTCAGGTTTAGCTAAATATTTATACTGCAGCAGCAGCAAAACAAAAGTAGCCTCTGCCATAGAGTTCTGGGTGAGCTGGCACTCAAAATTGTGGGTCTGGTAGCAAGTTAGGGCAGCATTGTACCACTGAAGGGTACAGACCTGTCTTTAAGAAGGGGAAAGGTAGGTGCATCTGAGCAACTAAAATGCAAGAGCCTGCTGACACTTCCAGGCACCCCTCTGATGAAACAGCTGCTGCTGGTGCATCCCCAGAGATGGATTACTCATGGACAGTCACTCAGAACAGTTACACTCTCTCCTGGGCTGTTCTTTTTGCTAAGAGACATTACTTGTACATACTGTGATTCATCCTGCCTGCTTCCCACTACTGTATGGTCCTGCACCACTCCGGGTCTCTCAGTGGTAGAAGCTGTTCCTGCTTATCCAACGTACCAGAGGAATTATGGGGAGGGAGGTTTGGCCATGTACTCTATTAAAATAAGGGTCAAAAAGTGAAGGTTTCTCTATTGTGTGGAGAGTAGATGCTTCCTGAAACAGACAGGGGAATTTACAAGCGCCAGTTATGCAAACCAGCCATCCCTGATTCCAGGGTGGTTTTTTTGCCTGTCATTAGTGAATCAGAAGAGCTCTCTTGCTTGGTAGGGCTCACTTCCCTGAACACCTGGTGGTAAAGCGGCCAAGTGAGGGCAAAGGTTTCACTAGAAATTGGCAGCTCACAAGCTTCCTTCTCATGTAGCAATGAGCCTGTGGATGCTTCCAACAGGAATCTCTGCAGCCTTTGGCAGGAAGAGTCACTTTTGCAGTAAGTGCCTGCGGCACCTTGGAGCCCTCTTTGATAGTGAAAGTTATAGGAGTGAGTGAGCACCTGCCTGCAGCAAGGCCAAGTTTGGTTGCCTGTCCCTTGCAGGGACATGCCTCTGACAACTTGCACACGGCAGTGATGCCATCTGGAAAGCAGTCATCCTCCAACAGATATTGGGACTCCAGCGGTGGGCGCAACATAACCCCTTCTATTCTGTCATAGCATGGGACTGCTGCTTGTGAACAACTTGTGGATGTGGCAGCAGTGGAGATTAATTTTTTTTAACCTTTTATTTTGGAACTACATTTCTGCTTCAAGTCAACAGGTTGCTTCTAATCCTGCTAAGATATATGTTACGATACCTTCCTGCTTTGATCAGCCCGTGTTACTGTGCCAGAGCCAAGGCCAGACTGTGCCAGGGCTCTCCCTTGTCTGCTGAGCTGTTGTTTAGAGCTTCTCCTCTTCCATTAGTTAATGGCCTTGTTATGCTATGTGTTTGCTAGGGCAGACTGAGAATGTCACAGCCTCGTAGTACACTGCGGATTCCTCAGATTCTGAAATAGCCTTGCCTGTGGGCTGTTCTGCATCCCTGGAAAAAAAACTGAGGAGCCACCATGCTCCTCTGTTAGCTTGAGGAAAATGTGGGGCTCTGAATCCGTTCTTGCTGTCCAACCCCAAGTAAAGCTTCATCCACATGTATTTCCAGCTTGTTTGGAACTTGAGCCCAGCACTTGAGCAGGCAGTTTCTCCGGGTCTGGACTAGGGAGGGAGAACATGCTTTTTCCAATGCTGTCACTTGCCTTTGGTGACAAATGGAGTGACCACTGCCACTGGCAGTTTCACTCCAGAGTCTGCTTCTGGACTGCAAATATTTTATTTCCCTTTCCTTCTCTCAGGGGCTTCTTGCTTTAAAGCATTTTGTATACAGTTGGTCATAGAACCATAGAATGGTTTGGGTTAGAAGGGACCTTAAAGATCATCTAGTTCCAACTCCCTGCCATGGGCAGGGACACCCCCCACTAGACCAGGTCTTTTCAGTTTTTAAAGGACTGTGAGAAAGACTCTTCATCTGGGTTTGGTGGAGCTGTAAATCCACTGCTAGTTGTCTTAATGCATTGTGAATGCAAAGCTTGGTTACAGATTTGTGATGCCTGATCCTCTGCTGAGACAGAGCTCGAGCCTATCAGCTTAGAGACATGCCTGGATAGGCATTGCCTTGTGTCCTCCTGCTCTCCTTGGACTCAGATGGAAGGGGACAGAAGCTGGACTTGCTGCTCCATCACAAGTGAGAACAAGCTTTTGAATTGGGAAGTCAGCTTAAGGGTTGTCCCATTTCTTTCACAAATTTGAGTTTTCACCTAAATAGCCATTTATAGCTAATCCCTTCAGAAATAAAATATAGGAAGGCATGGCTGGTGAGTAAGGCAGCTGATGTGTCTAAAGGACGTGATGAGGCTTGCACTGGGGAAGAGGCAGGAAAGCCTTTTCGGTGGTGATTGTCCTGTGGTCCTAGGACACAGTGCAAAAGCCCATTTTCCACTCACAGACTGTGGGTGAATGTCAGGAGGTGTTGGTAGCAGAGAATAACTTATCATCAGGATGGTTCAGTGCCTGGGTCCAGGCAACTGAATCGTGATGAAACATTGAAGCAGAGAAAGTGCCTTGTAATACAGTGAACACATGAGGCAGGCTCTTTGGCTCCTACCAGGTCTCTGACTGAGAAGAGGTGGGAGAGTCTGCATGATGTATTCCGTGGAGAATATTCCATATTCCTTTGGCAGAGAGTAGTTGGGAGTTAGTTTGTCTTTCTGGGATGATTCTTGGGACAGTGTTGACCATTTTAGGTTTTGATCTTTCTCTGTCTGTGCAGAAAGCTAGTCTGTACTGCCTGAGGGGTTGTGCTGCCACAGTCAGAACCTGCTTCCCCAGTGCAGTGCATTGGTGGGAATGGCCCAAGGGAACCAAGGAACACTTGAGTATGAAAAAATAAATCCTTCTCTGTGACTGGCCTAGGAGGTCAGAGCCGTTTCTGAAAGACGTAAGGAGAGATATGAACCTGGTGGCCTATGAGAGAAGGTGAGCCAGTTTTTTTCCAGTTGTGGTTAGAAGAGAGGCTGGAAAATATATAGGTGTGCTACACAAAGTCTTTTCCCTGCTGGCCAGAAGAGGGAGAAGACCTTAGTTCTGTATTGTATAGCTTTTAGCGAGCTTCCAGATAGCATTGTAGTGAAGACCATACAGGAACCCCAGTAGACAAATGACCCAGTTTGCAGCATGGGCCTTGGGGGAAACTTCCTGGCTGGATTCCCAAAGGAAGGCTGTTGGTATGGAAAGTGCAGGCTGGAGCTTGCCCTTCATACATACCTGCATGCAACAGCATAATAAGATTAGGCAGGTCACTACATAGCTGAGAGCTGTTCCCACCCAGGCATACTTAGTGTGTCTGTAAGCACACTGTTAAGCATCAGCTGGTGACAGGATGGCTCTGATGCCATTGCAGTGTACCTTCATAGCATTTAATATTATCAGATGGGTCCACGCTAGACAATAAAACTTGTCCACCTGGATTGGGTAGTCATCAATATCCACAAGTCCATAGCCACATTAACCTAAGCTGCTAGGGCAGATGAAGAAAATAAAAAATAGCCGTAAGTACACTATTTTCTGGCTGAAAAAATTCCAGGTATTAAAAGTTTGCTAAGTATCTATGTTTATAGGAATAACATCATTGATTGCCCCAATTTTAGACAGTTTCTCCTTAAAATTCAAATAAACGATTGTTAGTGTGCCTGCCCTTCCAGTCATGCCCACAGCATGCATGGGTTTTATCCTTTTTTTTGTCCCTTGCTTTGCTTGCTATTACTGAACTCCAGTCTTTATTGCACTATACTTCCTGTTAAGAGATGAGAAGCATTTACTCATGCTAGGCTTTGGTAGTCCTTAAAGAACCTTTATCCCACATCTGCCAAGACAGCATCATCTTCATTTCTGGCTCAGTAACCCTAGCTGTGGCGTGAAAATCAGAGAGCTCCAGTCAGGTTTTTATTCCTCTTCAGTTCCTGTTCCTTCACATCATTCTTAAATGAAGAGACCCAAGCAGAATTTTCCCCTGAAGAGATAATTGTTGCCCTAGTAGGTCGTCCCTTCTGGGATTGCCTCACCATCCTGCTTTATCCTGAGACAATTTCTTCCTAAAATTGTCATCTTTTAATCTCTTCTGATGTCTGCTGCCATCCAACTGAGAGTTCTGTCATTTCCTAGATATTTGGTCACTCCTTCCTTCTTCATCCATGACCCAGCCAAAGTCAAAAATACGAATAATTGAAAGAGTTGCAGTTTTTCCACATCTCTTCTTTTGAAAAGCCAACATGACTGAGGGCCAGCTGAAGAGCTAGTGCAGTCATCTTGAAAAAGCATCAGGAGGGTGCTCATGTTGCGCTCACTCTCTTTGGCAGGCCCTGGCAATATTCAGACATCAGTATTGTGCAAATCTTGGAAGGTGCAAGGCCATAGTGTATGTAAATTTGGGTTATGCTGGTTATTGATCAAAGATAGGCTTGGAATATCTGAGGCAATGTAAAGAAATTTATTCCAAATCTGATGCTGATCTTAATGAAGCACACAATTCCATAAACAACAGAGCTAATTGAAATTGCCTGATTGCCTTGGATTTGTGTCCTGCTCCCCTCTAGCACCACGATACTTTCACATTTCCCCCACCTCACAAATAACCAGTATGCTCTATCCCACCTTTTATCCCCCACTACTGCCTGGTGGTTGCATGCTGGCCAAGACATGAATGTTCACTGGCTCATGTGTACATGATTGGGCACCTGGCAGATGGAATGAACAGATAAATGCTGAGCTTGCATGGCATCATCTCCAGCTGACCTCACATGCAGACATGTGGCTGTCTCCTCCATCCAGATGTACCTGGCTTTACCACCAGTGCAGCTCACACCTGCTGAGGATACTGCATTGTGCAGCAGATGTTCCTCCATACTGGAGCAGTGCTTTGTGAATCCAGCACATGGAAAAAGTCAGAGAACATCGTCACTGGTGAAACTGAGACTTCGCCCAGAGAACGTCAGCTATTCATGCAAGTGTTAGGAGAATAGAGATGTTCTGTGTTAACACTTGAGTAAAGACATTTGAAGTCTGCAAAGCCGTCCTTAGTCTAAGGGATTTGAGTTCAATTTATTTAGCTTATGCATGAGATTTTGGGGAGATTTACTTGTAGTCTCTCTCTGTCTACCTAGAGGGAACATTTTTTTCTCGGAAGACTTTTTAATTTAAAAGGAAGAAGAATATCTGAAGCAAGGCAAACGACCAAATAAGGCAGTACATTTATATCAGTATAATTATTTTTGCCACATCTGCCCTACAGGCTTGATGGATTTGCTCTGAAGTCTTAAATCAAGACTGGATATCTTGGTGAAGTTCTGTTCAAGCAGCATGTGAGTAGAGGGCTGAAAGGAGAAGTTGCTGATGGAAGGAGCACAGCTCCTTGCTATGCAGGGCTTCCCAGAGGATGTCAGCAGGATCTCTCTTTCGAGCAGTGCTGATAAGAAATAGCAGAATGTGGTGGATAGGAGCTGAAGCTAGAGAAAAGCAACCTGGACAGATATAATTTCCTAGAAATCTGTGTTTATAACACTCAAATGACATACTTGCAGAGGTGAGCACTGACTGCTGACACCTTTTTCTGAAATACAGGCTTAATCCAGTATCTGGGAAGATTCTGTTTCCTGGGCATTCCCAGGACAGGGCTACACTCTTTTGTTGCCTTCTCACGATCTTGTTCTGTGACTCTGGGAACCCCTGTCCTCATGCTCTACAACCTGTTTGTCAACTATGAGGAGCAGGGTAGCAAGCCAGTAGTACCCTTGGTAGCTTTTCATGAAAGTGAGAGATTTGCTTCATCCAGTTGTCTCCAAGGTTCACAGCAAAATTTTCTCTTCCTGGGGCTCAATTAGCCAAATCTGTTTCTGCATCTTGAGGGAGAAGGTTTTGTGGAATCTCTGAAGTGAGCAACCTCCAGCATAACAAAATTCCCCAGAAGAGCCCTCCAGAAAGCATTGCAACACCACAGAATGCTCCGAGTTCACCCCTGCACAGTGTGAAGACTCACGGAGGAGGGGAAAAACACTGATTTGATTTTGTAAATAAAATCACATGCTTTCTATCAGTGGCTGAAAAGAGGGTCCCCTTTCACAGCTCCAGGAATTTGGTTATCTGCATTTTTTTTCTTTAAACTGGAAAAAAAGAGTCTGTACAGTAAATATTTATCCAAGATGTGTAGTTGTTAATATGATCCAGTCTTCAGTCATTTTGAGTGTTGTCATGATGACAGATGTTAATTCAGAAAGGAATAGATTGGACAATTTATGTCTGAAACACATGTTCCCTGGCGGGCTCTGTGGATTACTTGCATAGTTAGTGCTGTCTGAGCGATTTGTAACGTTTTCTCTGCCTCGAAGCACCGGGGGCTCCAGGACAGGGGGTTGACCTATATTTCCAGTTTGCTGTAATAAACACTGAAGTAACTAAACTCCCCACGTGCTTTTATCTGCCTAAATTTATCTCTTCCCCCTGTGCTCCAGCTATGTGTGATGTTTCTGGTTCTTCCCAAGGAGAACGGCAGCTTCTTTCTGCAAGAAAAGAGGATGCTCCTGTGTGCACGGGGTGTGAATCCCTGATCTCCTCCCCCTCTAGATTCAGCTTCTCTCCTGCCTTAACACTCGCAGTTATTTAGTGTGAACACTTGTCCTGACAACAGAAGTGAAAATAAACCAAGCCATGTGTAAGCAAGAGGTTCTGGGAAGACCTCACATTTTTTTTTAGTATTTGTATCCTTACAGTTGCAAATTAATGGGATGTGTCTAAGGGCGTTTCTTCTCTTGTTAGTTAAGACCAGGTTTGCAAAAGTGTTAGTCTCTTACTTTTTATGTATTTGTTTAATCAGAGACATAAAATTGAAGGAAAATGGGCAAGCTGTTGGGTGCACAAAGCTTTTGGTAGTTCTACTTGGAAGTTTTTCTCAGCTGGTCCCTCGGTTGTTTTCTGGCCATTTTCTGTGAAGTAAACTTTGCCCACAGCTGACAAGTACAGGAAATACCAAGCCTGGCCCAGACAATCTGCACTTTGACTATTTGGAAAAAACTCTTAAATATAAATGTTCTGTTTGGATTACAGTTTATTTAAATTCTCATCTTTTAAGAATATTAAATGATGTTACTTAAGACCTCTTCTTTTGTAAAACACCTACTACTAATGCAAGTCTAGAAAATAAAGTAGGTCGGGAGCTTCCTGGCATCTTCCCAGTCTCTTGTTATTTTGACCTTTCTACTTTCTCTATTTTGCTGAATAATTTGTATATATTCTATATGAACATTCAGTGAACATACAAATTATTTGGCTTCTTGTTTCAGCAAAGATGCCAAAACAGGAGAAGACAGATTTTCTGTGTAGTCTTGCCGTAAAAGCAAAGTAAAAATTTCCCTAGATAACTTTGAGATAACTTCGGAAAGCGATGAGGGTTTCTAGGCCATAATTCTTCCTGTGGTGATCCTTTAGCTTTTTTTGTTGTTATGTGCCAAGAGTTTAGTCTAAATATGTGTTGTTTAATGAGCTGTTGTTTGTATTCAAACTCATGAACCAGTTCAGCTCCCTAAAAAAAGACTTTGCTGATGGTGTCCTCAGGCGCCCTGGGATGCTCTCATGCTTTGTCACCAAGGCCTGCAGAGACAGCTTTTTTTTAAAAAAAATCTTAATTTTATTTTTTTTTGCTTTTGTGCAGGCATACTGTTGTAAGTGAAGCAGGTAGCTGTGCTTATAGTTGGGATCACCTTATGTTTTCTGTTATAAGCAGCAGGGAGAATGCTCTGTCATTTTATTACATTGTTGTCTCCGAGATGATGTTTTCCATGCCATGTGTTTGGCACAGCTTTAAAGTTCATCTAAAATAACTTAGCTGTCTCTCAGGATGAGGCTACTGAAAATGCACAGTTTTATCCCTGTTTAAAAAATAATAAAAAAAAATAATTTCCCACCCTGTTTTGCTGAGATTCTCTAATTCTTCAGGGCAGTGCCTGGGGATGAGGCTGTGTTATGATTGCAGCCTGCTGTGGCTCCTGCTGGTCTGAAATGCCATGGCTCGGTCTGATGTTCCATGGGGCTGTTAGACACTGGCAGTGCTGCCCTGCCTGTGCTGGGCATGGTCTGTCCTACCAGGCCTCCCCTGCTCTGCCTGTGCTGGTCAGGTGCCCTTCCCCTGTGGTTAGTTGGGATGCAGCAGCATCTCCAGGGGTGTAGGAATAAAATAGTATTTTCCCTTCAGCTGCTTCTCCACAAAGAGACTGAGGTATGAACTGGGAGCAGTGAATCTCTCCTGGACTCTCGGGGAAACTCTTCTCCTGCCAGCCTGGGGAATATGAAGGAGGAGTAGACTGGTCTAGAGCATGTCAAGAGAGCAATAGTGGTTGTGTTGGAGGTTGAAGAGTGATAGGTACTGGGGACAGCAGAGAAGGGAAAGGTTTACAACCATCAGGGAACTCCTCAACCACTTGCAGGTTTGTTAGGTGTAAATAGTTCAGGAGCCCTATAAGAGGATGCATTTTTTTTCTCCTCTAACAGCTGATCTAGAATACGGTGGCTTACTAGAGCTTGTAGTTGCACTTAGAGAACTGTGTCCTGGGCTTAATTGCTTCATTTGATGAAGTTTTTCTTGAGTTGATTTTTTTTAAAACATACTGAGTTACCCTTTAAAACTTTTTAAAGAGCTTTATGGTTATAAAAATCAAGCTGCCAGAAGTTAGGAAAAGCAAAAAAATAACATTGCATTTTCAAGAGTAATTCAATTCTCCTGTGCAGATGTTATCCTTAAGTACATCCAGGCTCTTTTAGAACACAGCTGCCTATCTAGTGGAGAGAGAAGACTGAGCTTTAGACTTATTTCTGTAATGCAGGACATTCAGCCTTGCTATGAGTACTTGCAGAAGCTGTAGAACACGTTGTGGATGGGAGAGAGGAAAGGAGTGGAGAATCAATGGTCTCCTGATTACAGACACTGAAGAATCCTCTTGAGGAGGTGGTTTAGCCCGATGTGATGCTGGGCAAATCAGATCAGAATTTCCCCCAAACACGTTTAA
This sequence comes from Aegotheles bennettii, assembly GCA_013398125.1. NCBI lineage: Eukaryota > Metazoa > Chordata > Aves > Caprimulgiformes > Aegothelidae > Aegotheles > Aegotheles bennettii. Next base: position 168,867 of record VZRW01007944.1, read on the forward strand.
GTCTTGTGGGGCGGATATGCAGGAGAGCTGGGTGTGCAGCAGCAGCAAAGTCAATGGAGTTGTACTGTGAACTTCACAAATGTTCTGAAAATTCACCATAAGGTGTCTGAAGTAGAGCATCAGGAGGCAATGGAAACTGTGGGGATTGAGCTTTGTCTGTTTTCTCCCCTGTAAAATGGTGCCAAATACTGCAGAGATGCTCTAAATATGAAAGTATTGTTTGTAAAACACTTAAATATACAGTGATATAAGAAAAACCTTGTGGGAAAATCAGAAGGTCACTGTTCACAACAGAAATCCTGAGCTGAAGTTACAGGCCTGTCCTGCTTCAGGACTTACTAACATGTGGATTTGGCCTTTCAGCATAACATTTCATAAACTATGTCATAAAAATAATAGCGAAATAAAGGGGCTGGTCCCTTATGGGAATAAAATACCCTGTAAATAATGGTGATATTATGGGGCGTGTTCTTCTTTGGGATTTTTCTGAAATTGTACTACTTCAGATATTTTTTTTCATTGAAGGATTATTATTATTCGCAGACAAAAAAACCACAACACAGACATAAATTATTTTTACTTAAAACTTCCATCTTTCCTAAGATATTTCAAAACAGGAATATTTTTTCAAATTTTGGCTCAAAATCCAGCTTACATTTTGAACAAAAGCCTGTAATACAGTCTATCCATCAGCCTGTTTGCACATAATACAAACACGTCTTCTGACACACCGTATGTGAGCTATCATGTACACTTTGACTTGTGAAACACAGTATTCATCAGAATAATCTTGAGTGTTTTTGTGCAGCTCGTCTGCAATGTTCCAAGTTCCATTTTCTTCACAAGACAATGTCTTTTTCAGTGACGTTTTGTTATCTTACAACTGTGAACCATATTTTGCACTCAGTTACACGGATAAAACCACAGAAATACATTTAAAAATAATTAAAATAATTCCTTTTTACTTACAACATAGCATAAAAATAAACTTGGTCTCCTGACTCATTAGAGCTGGTCTTGGTCTCGTGCTGCCAAGTCCTGTGAATCAGAAGGCGACAGTTGGTATTAGATCAGCAACACGGGAGGCCCACGTCTGTCTGTATTTAGGTTAGCGGTAGCACTCGGTTATATAGGTCAAATGAAGCCTGAAATTCAGTAGGCCTATTTGAATATGCTTTTCTGCTTATTCGTAGTGCATGCTTGTGGGTAAACAGGACAGAAACTTCCTACTGACAGCCATGGGGATGAGCACGTTGCTGAGTTTTAGCCCCACCAGTGCCACATCACCATTGAGATTGCCACTTTCCAAGCCAGTATCTGTGGATGGGGCAGCTTCCAGTGCCATGTGGAGCCAGGATGCCATGTAGTTTACACGTCTGGCACAAAGTTTAAAGTCTGCAACTGCTACTTGGAAGTTTCTCTTCTCTTATGGTTTTCAACCTGGGTGTCAAGCCTAGAGAAATTAATCTCTAGCCATTGTAGTGAAGTATTACTAGCTCAGCTCTGCTGACAAAAGAGATAGTTAGATTTTTGCTTTAAAAAAAGGAAAAAGCTCTAATAGTACCATGTATTGAGGTGCTTTTTGTCTCCATTGTTCTTTACTGCTGGAAACATTAGGTAGAAAATGTATTTGGGTTTCACACTGAGAAACATTAGTAAAAGCCAAATTTGGGGGATTTACAACCTGTCAGGAGTTCTCTTGCGTGATGGGGAATACCGACAGGGGAATGGCCTGGGAAATTATAACCATTTGATTTTAGACTTGGTCAGTGGGAGGGTATTCGGGGAGAAGAAACAAAAATTATAAAAAATCAGAAGTATCATGTTGTTAGATAGTCTAAGAGCTGCATCTCTTTTGACAGTGGGACAAGGAGAAGATGAGGGAAAAGCTTGAGCTCAGTCTGCCATGTTCCTGCTTCAGGCAGAGTAAGAGCTTTTTGGTAGGGCAGATAAGAGTGGAACAAAGTGTTCTAGACTCTAGAGCATTTCTAAACTCTAGAAACTGAAGATAAGAACATTCAGAATGAGTGCTGGCCATCAGAGCCATGTACAGAGGATGGTGAGGACTTCTCCATTGCTTTGAGAAAGTTGGGTAAATATATTTGAAGTGTGGGCTGACCATCAACCCAAACTGCAGACTCTTAGCACCTCTATTCTTGTTGCTAAAAATTCCTTGTTGCTTTGATAATCGGTACAAATGATGCAACTTCATTTATAATACCACTTGTAGAAGAACATTTTCTAGGCCTCTGTGTCTACTTGAGTGCTGAGAAATGCAGTGTTGGCTGATAAGATGGTTATTTTCCAGTGGAAACACACCTTCCACATCTAATCCAGTTATACCTGAGCAGACTTTGAAAAGCCTCTGCAGATGGATTGCAGCATTTCTGCTGTACCCTGTGTTTGTGTGACAGTGAGTGCTTGTGGATGGCAGGTATAGAATAAACCACATTCCAGCCTAGGTGGGGGCAGAGGTCCCAGTAAACTATGTGCTTCCTGGCACAGTGAGGTCTTGTGACTGGTACATCATCCCCTGGCTTTTTCTTTCCCTTTAGCCCTTCTTCCTCTCCATTTCTGGTGTTATCAGAGTTTGAAAGAGCAATAATCTACACTTAACACAGGTTCTCTGCCTAGTTTTTTTCATTCTTCTTGTTGCTCTGCAACAATCAGAGTCCTGCATACAAGACTCTATTCAGCTTGGTGTTGCACATTGCTGATCTTTGCAATTGCCCTGTCCCCTTACCACCAACTTTGGAAGTCTTCTGGAGCAATGCTGCTTGTACTCCTAAATCCTGTAGTATCACAGAGGTACAGCATCCGTGTCATCAGGAAGCAGTAGCATTACCCCTCATTTTGCTTAGTACACTAGAAACATTGTTATTCTGGGAGACTCAGGCTGCTTCTAGCTGTTCCTGTCTTCTTTTGAGGTGTGCTTCTTGGCTAAGGCTCCGAGTTTCCACATTTTATTTTAGCTTATGTTGTGATTCACCTTGGTAAATCTGAGAACAGGAGATGGAAAACTGAATGCAGACAAAAGATAGTTTACAACTGGCTGTCCCTACTACCCTTCAGTATTCTGCAAATGGTCAGAATAAGGGATTACAGCTGGATTGTCTTGTCCCTGTAGCTGCTGGGTGAGCCCTGGCATTTTTTATCCCTTATAAACTGCTGTCTCTGATCTGTCATGTCTGTACCCATTTATTCCTGGATTGGTGTCTCTATATAGGGGATATTTCTGCCTCTCTCCCTGGATGAGAGCTGTACAAGTGACTGGCTTGAAAGTCCTGGCCCATCTAAATTGTTTCTACTTTTTAAATAGTCTCCTCTGAAGCCTTTAGTGATGTCCTTTACAATTATACAACTTTGAAAACACTCCAAGATTGCTTAAAAATGCTGTGACCCTCAGAGACTTTCTATTCAGTTGTGTTTTCCTGTCTGCTCTATGTTGCTTTATGCTTGTTTCTCTATGCTGTAAGCACTCTTTGGCAGCCCTTGGCACCGTGGAGGCTGATCTGTGACTGAGGCTCCAAGTGTACAGTGATACCAACAAATAGTAAAGGTGGGAACTCAACACAGGGAAACAGTTTCCATCCTGGACCCTATGGTTTCCACCTCAATGCCAGGTGATGGGGTACTGTGGGAACATTGCCTAAGCAGTTCTCAGACACATTTTCTGATTTTATAGATCATTATTATAGTTAGGAAGGGAGATATTGCATCCTCAGAGGCCCGTCCTTAAGCACGGCAGGCTTAATCACTGTAGCAGAGACCAGAGGATGCTCCCAACCTCAAACTGTGTGTCTGACCTCCCGAATCTGGCAGGAAAAGCGTGCCTCCCCCCCAGTGCCTACGGCTCCTTGGGTGGCTGCCTGTCTCCTCCCAGCCTAAAAAGGGACAAAGTTCCCCAATGGGAAGTAATTTCTTAGGAAGCCTGGCTGAACATCTGTGTCCCATCAGACCGAACATCCACACTAGGTGTAGCAGTGGCTGAGCATCAGTGGTGGCGTGGAGCCTCGGAAGGGTCTGTGCTGCTGCCACCACCGTGACTCCCGAGGGGCTTGTGACAGGGGAACAGCCTCCCGGGACCTGCAGTTGTGGTGCTGCTGGGTTCTGTAGCTTGCCGGTGACAAGCAGCAGAACAAAACCACAAGGCTTGAGATGTAGCTCAAAACTACAGGGTTTGTAGAGCCAAACCACAAAGCTGAGAATTTCAGTAATTGTAAGCCAGGAGAATAGATTTTAGTTCTTTAGCCCTACATGGGGCTTTGCCTACTGTACAGGTGGAAGTGTGAGAGGTGTCTGCTGAGACTCCACATTTCTCCCTAGAATTGTTTTAGAAACTACACAGGGAAAATATAAAATGAAAGATGACCCTCAATAATAATCTAAGGGGAACTGCATGGAAGAGTTGTAGGGGAGAGCATGGAGAAAATAGAAATGAGTCACAAGGGAGAAACCAGAACAATTTCAGAGCTGTGTGATAAGTGAGAAAGTGGTCAGGGAAATCATCTGGGTGAATGACAGGATAAACAACCACGCTGAAGGGACCAAAACAGACAGGTTATATTCTCAGATGTGGATAGGATTCACTGGCACTGAACCAGCTGAGGAGCCCAGGTATGGGCCTAGCGGGTCATACAGCACTGGGAAAATGGGCAGCTGTGATATGTGTAATTATCTTTCTGAACAGCTCAACCAACAGCAAAGAGTAAAAGTCTCAAGTGTTTGCAATCTTTTTTTTTCCTCTTTAATATTTTGTGTGTGATGTAGAAGCTACTTAGAACCCATCACTTATGTGGAATCTTTTATGGAGTGTGAGTCCAAACAAAAGGTGGCTTCCATTCACTTCAAATAGCTTGCAGAGCTTTGGTTTGAATTGTTTGCAAAATTTAGGCAATGCCATATTTAGAGTTGCACGTGAAATTGTAATTCAACTTACAAATTTACTTTAGTTTCAGGGTCACACGCTATTTTTTCAGGGTGTGCCTGCTTAAACCCATGATAAGGTGGTTTCACTGAATAAGTAGCTGTTCAAGATTTTTGTTTATCATCTTCATTTCTGTGAGAGCTGGAGCGTGCTTAATGCAAGTGGAATCTGTTATTTATTTATTTATTTATTTATTTATTTTCCCTCTCTTCTTCCCTGGAACTGAAAGACCTCTGCTTTACATGTGCCTTTAGGAAATTCCAAAGGTTTCATATTTATCCAATTTTTAATGAATTTTCACAAGGAGGCAAAACTCGGCAGATATACTAAATCCCTCAAATCCCTTGGTCAAATGGCTGTTGGATTTTATTAACATTTGTAAACATGATTTTTTTTTTTTTTTAATTAATAATTATTTATTTATTTTTAAATGGCAGGATCAGTCAGAGGCTGAATATTCTTAAAAGCATTTGCTAGCCTTGGAAGCACGTGGGAGTGATCTGGAAAGCACAAACCATTAACCAAACTAGCTGGAGTGCTAATAAGGGTAAAAAGAAGACACCAGGGAGGGGGCCATTTGTGCTGTAGCCCAGGCCTCTGTCTTCTTCGCACTCATTGTCCAGACTAGCTCAAGTGCATCTGCACATGCTGCTGTCACCCCTGCAGGATGCACCCTCCCACTACAGTCTCGGACTGTGCCTTGTGGCAGTGAGCTGGGACAGCTGGAACTGCTGCCAGTAGTGGTTTCTGTGTTGTGGTTTTTTTAATAATAATAGCAATCTGTTATCTTTGGTATAAAATTGTATTTGTTGTTATATCTTTCCTTTTTTTTTTTCTTTTTTTTTCGTTGCTAGAGTGCCTCTGATGGCTTTTGGAAGTCAGTGGCAACCCGTGTCCCAAGAGAACCTCATGAGATACGTATCCTGAATCCCTACTTCATCCAGGAGGCAGCTTTCAGCTTCATCGGACTGCCTTTCAACAATGGCCTGATGGGCAGAGGGGTAGGTATAAAGCAAAGCGAGCAAAACCAAGGGGAAAGACAAGAGACCCAACAGCAGAGTAGGCTTACACTCTTCTTACTTTTCATTTGGGCCTCTGCTGTTAAACACTGAAGGGAAGGGACTTTGGCTCTTTCTTGGTGTCAGCACTCAGCCTCCCTAAGGCCAAGGCAAGATCCATCCTTTCTGGTACTAGAGCTGCTTTTCTGGAGGCAGCTCTGAGGTTTCTAGCACCAGCTGAATGGTGTCCTGTCACCCATAGCCTGTCAGAAGGACACTTGTTCATGTGGCTGGAGGGAGTTCCTTCCCAAAAGGAAGAAGAAACCCTGTTCTCTGCACTCTCAGCGCATCTGGAAGGGGTGCAGGTCTCCCTAAAGGTCGTGGTACTGCAGCCTAAAGTCAGGGATATCGCACATCTCATCCTGTGTCCCAGGCTTATAGTAAAAGAGGGCAAAGGTTTATTTTAGGAGGCCTTTGGTAAGGAATTTTGGTCTTACAGTGGCAAGTTCTAGATTTAAAAGCTTACAAAGGAAAACAATGTAGGTCATAATTATTAACAAAATACCTTCATGATCATTCCTAGTATCTGTTACCCCCAGTGCGGCATTTTGGAGTGTTAGTGTGGAGTAGGTGGTGACTTGGTTTTCCTGGATTATCTCACACTGCAACACTGTCCTCAGAACCTATTTATATTTGCTCTACCTAATATATCAACCATTAGAGAAAGTATTACTTGCATGGGTAAATTACTCATGTACACATGTAATATAGTTGTTGACAGAGACCACACGTGACATTTTTGGGCACATTAGCACAGCTGACAAATCCAGAGAGCAGCACTTTTGCTGGTCAAGGTCTGCTTCTCTGCCCCTGACATTGTCCTTCCATTGCTACCAATACAGGAGATTTGCCATGTTGCAGCATGGATTTGGACTAGGCAGAATAGTGCCTCATTTTCCATGCTCTAATTATATCGTGAAGTCTTCAGAAATATTAGAAGCATTTGTTTTGTGCAGATCAGATGGGTGGGTGCCTGGAGGTAGGAAATTCACTTCTTAAAATGCGGTGTGCAAGATGTGCAAGAGGGTTCAGCCACACAGAATGGTTCTTTTGTGAAATGCATTGCTGCGTATGTATGTACAGAAGCTGTTACAGGCTTCTGGAAACACTGGATTTTTGCTGTCTGCACTGAAGGTATCTTATCCCAAATATTCCCTTCAGCAAGGAAGTAACATACTTCATCTCTCTGCATTTTCCAGAATTTACCCTTAGAAGGATGTGGTCTTGATTTGTCTTCCAGAAAATCAAGACTGCTGCCCCTATGAAGGACAGAAATCATCAGATTTTTGCTTTTATTTTCTCTAGATTAGTTTTTATTTTTAAACACGTTATTTTAATATACAAGATATTATTTAAGCTGAGAGGAGAAGAGAGAATCCGGAAATGAAAATGCTGTGAACTGAAGTTTATGAGGTTTTGATAGGTTGTTTAACACACATCAGATTGGAAAATGAAGGCTTCTTAATTGAAACCTGATGTTTCACTTCATGAAAGTCCATTTGAGCATTTAAAAAGAGTTTATGGAGCTTTAAGGCAAGTAGTCTTTGCTCATGACCCCTGCTAGATTGTGTAAATTGTAGTTCATTCCTGCAGATGGGGCAGCAGGAGCTCTGCAGGTGCATCTGTGGGGCTGGGACATCAGTATCCCCTGTGCCATCTGTGCAAGGACACTAAAGTGGTGATTCCACTAAAGTGGAACAACTTGTTCTTGGCACTATCTCCAGGCATATCAAGGATGAGGGGGTCATTAAGAGCAGTCAACATGGCTTTACCAAGGGTAAGTCATGTTTGACCAACCTTATAGCCTTCTATGAGGAAATAACTAGGTGGATGGATGATGGTAGAGCAGTAGATGTGGTTTATCTCGATTTCAGTAAGGCATTTGACACTGTCTCCCACAGCATCCTTGTAGACAAGCTGATAAAGTATGGGTTTGGTGATCAGGTAGTGGGGTGGATCGTGAACTGGTTGAAGGGAAGAAGTCAGAGAGTTGTGGTCAATGGGGCAGAGTCTGGTTGGAGGACTGTGACTAGTGGAGTGCCTCAGGGGTCGGTACTGAGACCGGTGTTGTTCAATATCTTCATCAACGACCTGGATGAGGGTACAGAATGTATCCTCAGCAAGTTTGCTGATGACACTAAACTGGGAGGAGTGGCTGACACACCAGAAGGTTGTGCTGCCATTCAAAGAGACCTTGATANTAGGGGAGGGCTTTAGTGAATGCTGCTTCATCACTGCAAATGCTTCCACAGCAGCTACAGTGTAAAGAGGGATGAAGAGTCTGAGTAGGATCCCAGTGATACAAATTTGCTACACACCTTTTTTCACTGAGACTTTTAAGTGGGAAGAGTGGAAATCAGAGCCTGTAGAGCAAGAATCCAACTCTCATTAAAGATTGGAGAGTGATGCAGCAAGATGTGTGAAGTAAGGAGAATTACTTTGCAAGAGACTGTGACCCAGTAGGCGCAGAGCATAGCTGGTTGGGTTCAGGGTCATGCTTAGAGATGTGAGACAACCTGGAAAACTTAAGAAAGAAGCATATGAACTTGGAAAAGGAAAACACTGAGGTCTAGGAAGCAAAAGCACAGTGAACAATATGTGTCCTGAGTTTCTCAGGGGGAAGCAGGATGGGGGCAGATTGGTGCCTTCATGTGCTGTGGTATGTTGGACAGGCTACACACAGAAGGATTGAGGCTGGGGATGCCTTAGTAATCAAGGCCAACGTGAAATCCTCATAAAGAGTAGTATTATTCCACTCCTCTTTGGTTCTCATGCCTAAATAAACTTCAGTGCTTCTCTTGCACACCACATATGGTAACAATGTGCTGCCAATTAACTTTGTAATTTGGGAGCTTTTTCAGCAAGGTTGAGGAGAGCTAGTAAAATAGTTTGGGGCTGATCTCAAAGTGTTTTTCCCAGGATTCAATAGAGGGTGAATGTAGTAATGTCCTTTGCTTTCATAATATAATTTGGGCCAGATGATTCTGGAGGACAGTAGGGGGTACAACTCAGACATGCATTTTGATTGCACTTGTGGCATTAGTAGCCGAAAGTCTGAGCAAGGAGCAAAACTGCTTATCTACAATTAACAGTGACACCTCTCTGGGACTGGTAAAGCTTTTCAGAAATTCCCTCAGTTCATTTACTGAAGTCTCAAGGAGAAGGAGAGCTGTTTCCTACTACGTGTGGACTTCTCTTTTCTTGTGATAAGCTGATGATACAGAAAAACTTAGTTTAGTATCCTAGCAATATCTGGGGAAACTTAAATGTTAATGCCTGAAGATGTTTTACCATGAAAGAAACATGTTAGTAAAGATCCTCTCTTTGATTAAAGAATACTCTCAAGGAGTGGTATGCAGGCTTAAATGTCTTACTAGACAAAGGTGTATATATGTGATTTATGTTTAGGTGGAAATTCTGTGTATACAGGTCTTTTGGGCTTGAAATGAGACATCACTGGTATTGCCGTTGATAATTCAGGCATGTAATAACCTACCTTACACTGTAGACACCTTACAGGGTGACAAGCATGGACATCAGTTCAGAGGCATCATTGCCTGTTGCATGTACAGCACTAGGGCTGGTTATTGCTATGGTGCTTTCTGCTGTGTACTGAATACTTCCATCGACTCAGCAGCTCTCAGAGCTGTTTGAGCAGTGGCTTTCTGGACCCTCTGGAAGCCCTGAGCATGGTGTGAGTTGGCCAGGTGAACATTTCAGATGACACAAGTTGTCAGAACTCTGAGGACTCCAGACTGTGGTGTTTGTTTCTCTCTCTGCTGGTGCTGTGCATCCATGAAGCTGCTTATGATTTAATTTCTTATGCGATTAACTCTGCTGCCCAAAACTGTAAGCCTTTGGTTTGTTTGTGTAATGGAAAGGGCTGAATCAATAGAACCCTCATTAAAGAGATAAAGCACCCTCCTCAGGACTTCACCCAGCCTCAGCACCAACTTGGTGAGGAAGGAGCCATGTGCAGGAGATGTTACCAGGCTGCATCAGGCACCCCGTCATGGATTAACACCTCTGCAGAGTGCTGACAGCCCACATGCACTCCAGGATTAACCTCTGATGCTGGAGCATTAGCACGTCCTGCTGCAGGGCTTCTCTGCTATTGCATAGTTTTACCTGTGGGCAGAGGTAGCCTTTTCTGAAGATGCCAGTGGTAACCCTTTGCTCCTTAGGCAGCTTTTCAGCTACCCTGGCTGGTCATAATGTACTCTTTCTCTCATTAGTATGGGGTTGCCCTGGTGTCAGCAAGCTTTGTTTCCTGGGCTGTTCTTGCTGGACTGTCACTGTGTGAAGACTGTGTCTTGTGACCTGTTGGGTCTTTATGGAGCAGAAGAGAGGTGGGGCATGGCAGGAGCACAGCAGTCTGCCACCCCATCCTTCCAGTTCCGTGCTTCTCGTTTTTTCGCACTCTTGACAGCATCTTCTAAGGCAGGTAGAGGGACAGGGCCACTGCACCTGCAGTCAGTTAAATATAGAGACTTATTGTCATTGTAAACTTTGGGTTTGCAAAACAGCACATCTGCTTCATGGGCTGGACTGTTCAGTCCATCACCACTGCAGTGTGATCAGTCCATGAGCTACTGGGGAATGGACAAGCCATTGTAGGGTAGCAGGCACATGCATACCAGCCACTTTTTGATAAATGCCCAACCACATACTTCTTTCTGCACATAATAGATGCAAAGTAACTGGAGGGACTTTAATTTTCAGTAGGCCACGGACTCTCATTCAGCATAGGCTGAAGCACATACGTGGTTACTGCAGAGTAGCTAGCAGGTAGTAAAGTCATGCCCTTGCTTGCACTGTGTTAAATTGTTAGATCCTTAAGAAATACTCCCTGCATTGCACAGGAATCTGCTCTACGGGGAATCAGAGCTTGCGCATCAGGTTAGATGTGGTCAAAGATACTTGATCTGGGCTAAGTCATACAGGAGCACAGCAGTTAAACAGCAGAACGGAAACCAGCCAGGCAGCTTGTCATGTCTCCAGCAACAGGTCCTTGACCTGTCCCTTTTGCTCTGCTGCAGACCACCAGTTCTGGAGTCTGTCTCCCACTTACAGCAAGGGATAACTGGGGGAGGTGAAGGAAAAGTGTGAGAGATGTTTTGCTTTCTCTTTTGAAGCCAAATATTACAGCTGGTTCTGTGTGTGGAGGGAGCTAGCTGTGGGAGCACCTTACTTACAGGTTGTAAGCTCCTGTGACAGAGACCATTCTGCAGAATGCCAAGCACTTACCTGCTCACAATAGGTGATGCTAAATTGCTTTTTATGCCATATTTCCAGACTTGACCACTAAGGGAAGTAAAGCGTAGGTTTGGGGTTGTTCCTATGCAAACGTATACAAACAAAAAGGAAATAGAGTAACTGCTGTGTATAGCATGTGATGGCTATTAAAATTTTCTTCTGTATTTCTTTTGTTTTGACTTTATTACTGTTAGGTGATCAGGTCTGTAACTGGTAAAACTAAGGTAGCAGTTTTTCCTAGGTGTGCAATTTTTCGAGTTTTCCCTCAAATAAATTAATATAGTAGTCAAACCAATTTGAATATCTAGTTGCATTATTGGTTTTAGGGATTTTATTCTTTAGCAATGCTTACCCTTTTAGTGGAAAAAGGTAACAATTGGAACAGTCTGAACAATCCAATATGTCTTACCCTGACCTAAGTAAAATCCCATAAATAACTGAAATTCATTTAACATATTAAGGGAGTCAAATATTTCTAAAAACAGATTTACAGCAGTCATTTCCTTCCAGTCCAGCAGGCAGTGACACAGGAGTGACCCGGGCATGGAATGAAAAGCAGCAAGAGCTTTTCACATGCACCAAGCAAAGTGCAGTTGCGGTCCCCTGGCTGAGTCACCAGCACTGGATCTCCAGCACAAGCCTGCGAGGTGATGCTCAGCTTCCCTTAAGTCCAAAGGTGGGCTGGAGTTTAATTCTGCTGGCTGGCTTCTCCTGTGAGTAGAAGTCAGTCTTTAAAGCCCCTTCAGGCAAACCAATGGAAGATGAAACAGCAACATCTTGAGGGGAAGCCTTTTATCTTTCCCCTTGCAGCAGAGAACAGTGTAGGAGCAGTTATGAGAACCTGTCCTTTATCTGTCTGTACTGCTAAAGGCATTTGTGGTCCCCTGGCCTGGTGGTGCAGGCTTGCCGTGTTTGCACTGTGCAGAGCTTGCAGTGATCCCTGATGCAGCACAAAACCAGAGATCTTTGCCTCTCATCTATATGCTTTTCTCACCCAGGAACCACCATGCATGTGCTCACCTCACCCATGGAGGTCATGTGCCAGCAGGCCCCTGGAAGGAGCCACGCTGCAGATGCACAGGCAGCTTTCACCCGGCACTGCTGCGGGGACGTGTTGCTCACCACTACTGTGTTTGCTGCTTCTGTTTGTCAGCCAGCCTTTTGGCGTCATCTCTGGCTCATCCTTCCGTCTGCTGCGTTCTCTGAAATGGGAGCAGGCAAAGGGCTGGTCCCTGGGGAGCATTATATTAGATAGGAGCATTACATTTTCCAGATGTTTGGGCTTAGACAACCAAGATGGGCTTGGAGATGTGGATTGTCAGTTCAGGCTGATTGTTTTCAAAGGACGTTGCCCTTGCAGTTCTTCACCAGAGCTGGGGATAGGATGCTGAACCTGGTACCCACTGTGAGCGCAGCTGGGACAAACACCTTTGAGACGACACAGCAGCAGGTACAGAGCTTGCAAGGCCAAGTTCAGTGCTTTTAGCAGGGCACTGTCAGGGGGATAGGACTGCCAATGTTTTCTGGGATCTTGCCATTCCCAGTTCTCCCCTATTAGTGGGCACCAGTTCAGGTCAGAAACTCATCATGGCCATGTCTGGAGCAGTAGTCCTGCTGTGCCACCGCAGGCAGCCCCATCACTACGCCCCTGCAGCTGTGCATGCCGTGGCCTGGTCACCACTGGCCAGTCTTTGTGTGGCTAGACAGCCTCCCAGGAGGCTCACCTGGGCACTGGCCACCATTGGGCTGCTGTTCTTAACCATTGCATTGGAAGCAGCATTGCTTGGTGGTACAGGAATACCCAGGCACATAGAAGGCCATATGAGCGGGAAGACAGACTTTGAGCTGTTCCAACCCCACGTTACTATTCCTGAGGGGCAATGTTTGGATTTTTGTTTGTGGTCCTTAGCAGTGGCTTAAAATAAGAGGCCTGCTCAGTTGCTTGAGAGAGTTGTATTTTCATAACTCGATGGAAGAGGTGTGGTGGTTGCTTTGGTATGTCTTTGGGGCACGGCACCAGGGTGTGTGTGCTGAGATAGCACTGACGCATCATGCAGGGCATAGCAAGCCAGGTTTGGCACAGCCATGTCCATGATGCCTTACTTCTTCTGGAGTGCCCCGAAGGTTGTACATTGTTTATTAGGTCCAGATGAGAGCTTAGCAGCAAGTAAATGTATAGTCTTGTGAACAATCTGGAGAGCTTGGAAGCTGTGTAGATGCAGCCAGAGAATAATTATAACCGTTTCCTCTCTGATACCATGTCCCCTCTCATTTGCCAATTCTGTGCTGAGAGGAGAGCCCTTTCCCCTTGACCTGGAGAACTCTGTTGAGTTGGCTTCTCTGCAGCACAGTCCAGGATACATCCCTAGATCCTACAGGGCCTTCTTTTTCCTGTGCTGCAAGCTGGACATGAGGTAGTGCTTCATTTTCAAGAGAGGGAAGCAGCAGCAGAAGCTCAGAAGGCTGTCATGGGAGAAAACCACTCAGTTTCTATAGTTTAAACCAAATCACGACCAAAACACTGTATTGACTTACTAGTGACATGTAGTTAACCAGCAATCGTGCTTCTTTTATACTTCTGTTCAAGCTGGCTCCTATTTTTTCAGGTCTCTCTAATTCCCTAGTTATTGCTTAATCTGTCTGATGGCTGCTGCTTCTTTAACATAAGCAGTTTGGAACAGTTATATGCCCAGTTATATGTATTTGATCCAGATGCATGTGAGTGCACACACAATTTGTACTCATGTTCTTCTCTTAGCAGGTGCTATTATCCACACCATTTACTAAGGATGGGCTCTGCAAGCACCCCCATGCTGCCTTAACAGTTACTGCCCTCCATGAATAGCAAGAATAGTAATTTTTACAGTATTTTCTAGGTGGTCCTCTCTAGCCCACAGGATTCTGACTGCAGCAGTGGGATGTGAGACTGCATCTCAGCAGTGAGGTGAATGGCTGCACATCTCTGTCTTCAAGGGGGACACACGCAGTAGGCTGTAACTACCATAGTATTGGAGGGTGCTAACATAAGGAGTAATTTAATCATAAACAGGCTATCAGATAATAAGTTTCTGAATGGGATTTTAGGGCAATGCAAAACTATTTTGCTAAGATCACTGTATGAATGAATGGTGGTTGTAGGGGCCAAACCAGATACATCTACTACAATCTGAGATGTTAGGAAGTCTTTGGTGTTTTAATCATTTTTGAGAGAGGAGCAGGCAGTACGGAGATACTGGCATGTCAGGAACTACTGGAGAACAGAAGCAGATGAGAAAATTATCTTCTATTTTTCCATAAAGGCCATTGGAAGTATTATGTGTACAATAAAGTCAGGCAGATATTTGGTGACCAAAGGAGAGTTCACTTTTGACTTCTGTAATCTGTTATCCTCCTAACAGAAATAAGAATATGCTTGAAAGACAGTTACGGTGGTTTGGCAGTCCTCCCATAAGATTGGGTAGTGTGATTAATTCTCTGTGGTTTGTAAGACTCATGTTAGAAAGTTAGTTCTTAAATGTTAACTTGGCCAGTGAAATTCCCTCCAGGCAAAGACTCTGTGTCTCCCTTGAGCTGTACCGTGGGAATGGACTGGGTGGTGTTAACACCATCGTATTCCCAAGAACTACACATTCTAAAGGACGTAACCATTTACTCGTGATGTTTTGGACACTGTAACTACAGCTCAGCTGAGGGAAAGGGGTTTGTGGCAAGTCCACTGACCAGCTGATGCAATTCCAGTGACATCCAAATGTCATCTTCTATCTAAAACATAAAGCTGAGAATATCTGAATTTGAACTGCCATGCCTGGGAAGACAGGATGTTCTTGTGTGTTTTGAAATTTGGGGGAGTTTTCTTATCATTGCCTAATAAACTTTTTCCATTTTTTTTTAAACCCCTTCTTGATATTTTATGACTACCAGTGAATTAAAAATTAAGTAACCAGAATTAAGACAGTATTGTTTGTGGTGAGTATCAGTTGAAATTAAGCAGTGGTAACAAAATTACTATGCCATTTTTCTTAACATTTAGAGCTGTCACAGGCAGATGTAGTAAGATCTTTTCATTTCAAATGTGCACTGCTACAGTTGCACTGCAAATGTTTTAATTTAATGTCTCACTGATTTAGACACATGCAGTTTTTGCACATTTGTCTTCAGATTAGTGTAATTCCAGTGTACTGTAGTGGAGTTCTCCATAGTACATGGGTTGTTCTCCCAGCTCCACACATCTCAGCAAGGGTATGGGTGGCTCTCTTTGCTTGGAAAATGCTGGTCTTGGGGCAGGGTCAGGCAATCAGAAGTGAGCAAGGTAATGTGCTGCCAAAAGCTGGTTCCTTTGAATGAGAGGCAGAAACTCAAAACGTTGTGTTCCCAGTCTGTTACAAACATCAGGTAAAATGCAATAGCATTGCTCACTGGTTCAGTGTAAACCATTTTAAATGCAAAATATAAGCCTGCAGTTGGTTTCTACATCTCAGCTAGGAGGCTGTCACCCTTGGTGACTGTCTGAGCATGTCCTCTGAGTTTGTGATACTTTTGATACGGTGGTTCTGGATGCTCTACAAATGAAGATAAGATATGTGGGTGGATTTCTCAGCCTCTCCCTAGTCCCTGGGGTGAAACTAGCTCTGAATCCATCCGGCTAAAGCAGAGCTAGGAAAGTCCATGAGGAAGGGTTTTACACTGGAAACACCTGTCTGTCACAGCGGTCATGTTCATCTGAATGTGATTTGCAGCCATACAGCACCACTGTCACGGGGCCTTGGCAGCAGCCCAATGAAATGGAAAAGGCTGAGGCTGGACTTCGGTGCACATGGCAGGTCCACAGACAGGAGAGGACAGTTGGAGTGTCCCTGCTCAGAGTGCTAGCACCCATCTCTGGCTTCTCACTGCTCCTTGTCTTCCTAGTAGGCTGTGGCTAGGAAGGGTATGGCACAGGCCAGAGTGCCCTGAGCAAAGGAAGGAGTCTTGGTGCACACTGCTGCAATATGCCCGTGGAGAGTCAGGTCACAGAGCCTCAAACAAGAGCTGCTGCTGTTGTGTGAGATGCTTTGCAGAAAGCTGGCTAATTTTCTTTCCAAGGTAGGAGGCTATTGACCCCACAAGCTGGCTTTGGGCAGCTGATGTGCAGATAGAGCCAAATACCCTGTTTTTGATTTTCTACTTAGTAGCAGCAGTGCCCCTGTGAGCAGAGACAATAAGAGGAAATCTTTGATTATAGAAATGGCAACCTGCTAATGACTTTCATTCCTGCTTTCTCTCCTCTCAGAACATCCCCACCCTGGGAAGCGTAGCAATAACCATGGCGCTGCACAACTGTGATGAGGTGGCTGTAGCTGGGTTTGGCTATGACATGAGTTCACCCAATGCACCGCTGCACTACTATGAGAACATCAAGATGTCTGCCATCAAAGAGGTAGGGAGCTCCTGCTGAGCATGTCTTCCTCCCAAGCCTGCTGACCACCCCGACTCCAGAGCCTGACTGGGATGGTGATGTCAACTTACAGCTTTCCTGTATGGGTCAAAAAACAGCTCCACCCCAGCATTTGCCCGTAAAATTCTAGACATTCTCCCAAGTGCAATGTGTGTTAAAAATGGTTGTTTCTGCTGGGAAAAGTTCTCTGGAATGTGTATATAATGTGATTCCTTCCTCTCAGGGTAGCAGGGAAAAGAGTCACATAAATGTTAACTTCAGTAGGATGAAAGGGAACAATTCTGCTCTGAGGTTGAAAAGATGTGGCCTACTCCAGCTTCATGTTCCATTGTATTGGTCTTTAATCCATAGGGTTCTTTTGCTAGCTGATCCCCTACGCAACCCCTCTGAAATGTGGGGGGGTGAGATAAGCCTGTGCACATTAGCTCTCAGCCGGCTGTTCAGCAGTAGTTACCTAGTGTAAACACATTGTGGCTATGTGGAGAATGCTCTTTAAAGCCAAATCTACCTTAGAAACATTTGCTGGTACTGTCATGGTGAGATGAACAGCGTTTTTAGAGAAAGAAAAGCTCTCATATTGGTATAATGCAGCAGTACAAAGACACTCTTTCAGGTCTGTCTGCTTCCTGGGCCAAAGCAGAGCAAACTTCAACACTGGTCAAAGCTTCTATAGTGGGAAGATTTGCTGCTATTTTCTTTTTTTTTTTAGAGCTCAATCTTTCCCAGCACAAATGTGGCCTAGGTCTTTCTCAGGTTGCTTCCCCCACTTCACTGGCTCCTAGGTAGGAGAAATTTCTCCATCCTACTACACGTTGTGAAAAGGGGTGCAGATAAAAAGGGGAGCTGTTCAGAGGGAGACAATACTTGTTGTATTCTTGATGGACAGTATCTGTCTCCTGGCACTTGGCATTTGTTCATCTCAAGCGCTTTGCCATTGATTTAGGCCAGGAGGGAAGCTGGGAAGTTGTGTTTTTCCAAATCACGAGATTGTGTGTGTCTTAGGACTCTCACAGGCTGCAGGCTGCGTGATCCTAGACAGACTGAGAGGAATTAGAAATCAGTGATTAGTCAGCTTGAGAAATTAGAAGAGTATTTCTGATTATCAAAGTAATGATGCTTTGGAACAACATCTCAACAGAGACCAAGAGAGCAAACTGAGTTTGGGAAAAGACTGTGAAGAGGTCCCCAGTATATCGAGGGACTGGACATTGTGGTCCTGAGGTATCTACTGGGCTTGTGCAGGTAGCAAGAAGGTCTGCTTTGCTCAGTGGAATAACCATGGATTTAATCTGTCCTGGCTGGGAAAGTGAATCCCCATTTACAGGGGTATGTCCAGAGAGGAGAACTGAATTGAGTCAGTAGGTACAGAGGTGGTGTCTGGCTTCTGAAATCCCTGAGCAAAAAATAGCTGAGCAATATCATTCTTGCAGTAGTAGAGGAGGTATCACATCAGCTTACCTGGTTCTGACTCTTCCCTGGACATCTGCTTGTAACCACTGCCTGGGACTGGGACCCTTGGCCACCCGGATCCAGGTCTGAGTCAGTACAGATGGCTCCTTCGTCTTCCAGCAAAGACGTGACGATACTAGAGTGAAAATAGTTGGAGACACTGGGATCCAGCAGTGGGGGCAGCTGTTCATGAAAGTTTCAGAAAAATCTTTTATCTCTGCGGTCCCACTGTGTCCACTCCGGTGAATCAGCTGCTTTTGGTAGAGAATCGCTCTTGCCCACTTGTTCCTCCTGTCTAATAAGGACATGGGGAAACTCACAGCAGGTGTCCTGTGCCAAGCCTGTTTTGCAACCTGGTAGGTGTCTCTGACATCAAGAACACCTATGTGGGAACTGACAAGAATTAAGTCTTCTTGCTCTTGCTCATGGATCAATGGAAAAAGTTGGCAAAAAGAGTTGGATGATGAAGTTTCTGGTTGAAGGTGCTGGTCCAGATCACTTGGATCTTTGATTCTGGAGACTAGTACCTTGAGTGAGATGCAGCAGCCAGTGGGAGACAGGAGTCACTCTTGACATAGTCTATGGTCTCTGTATTAAACCTTGTGTGGCACAGCAGTAGATGGGGATGAATATATGAAATGCAACCAGTAGCGTCTCCTAGAGAGACCAGTCAGTGCCTGGTTTGACAGGCCTCTGCTCTCTGGAAGCTGTCAGTCATCATGTCCAGGATGTTCTGTACAGAGGTGAGGGAGCGTTGAAAGGTTCTGGTGAAGCCTCACTAATTCAGATGTCAGTGGATTTGTTTCTGCAACTGTTTCTATTGATGAGAGCTCTGCAGGCCAGCAGAGCTGGTTCTAGGAGGAAGGTTCCTGTTCTACTTGAAGGCTGGTTATCTGATACATGTCTGCCCATCTAATCCTCCCATCCTCACCCACAGGCTCCTCTTACGTTTCACTGCCTTGGTACAAGAAAAGCCATCTGTTCCCGAGTATCAATAATTAATGTTCCTCCTGCCTCTGCCCCTCCCAATATGACAAATTGTTTGTGATATTGTGGAATGTGAAGAGCAGAGAGAGGATTGCATTTCTTTCTCTCCCATTTAATATTAATGGTAGCTGGTAATTGTTAGTCACCTGAGGGTGAAGTTGAAAGGTGAAGGGCGTAATAGTTGGGTTTTGTCTTCTGCAGTTGCCCTCAAAGAACACACAAATGGAAATTTACCCAACTCCAGACTGGAAGTGCCCTGCACCTTGCTTAAAGAGAGATCTGCATGTGATTTGCAAATGAGGAGGCTGGCCTGCGTTGGTACCTTGTGCCAAACCTTGCCCTTGGCATTAGTGTAAGAAGAGTGACCCAGAAACAAGCTCCACCAGGGTTTTTGCCATCTATTCTAACACCTAAACACCCAAGAGCATCCAGTGTTTCCTCAGTGTTACTCTGGATCTCTGGGATTGTGCCCAGATGTAGTTCTTCCTGGTTCTCCTCTACATTTCAGCCCTTAAAGAAGCCACTAGAGCAGGCTATGCCTTGAAATTATGGAATCATCATCTTTATCCTGAAGTACTCATTCCTGGGCAGGGGAGGGAACAGGTTTGCTTAGCATGGCAACATCATAGCACTGAAACAACTGCTATGGGATACAGCTGTTCCACCATAACATCCCAGGCAGGAACCCCTGAGGTTTGACCAGGCTTTGGTGGGGCAGAACCTCTATTTTTGAAGTTCAAATCTTTTCCCTGATTTCCAGGCTCCTCCAGCCTGAATGAACGAAAATCTTCACTGTTTAAGCCTGGAGAGCAGCTGCAGGGAAGCACTCCAGCTCCACCCTGAAACCATCACTGTCTTTACAGAGGAAATGTAAACACCAGCAGCGTCCTGGGTCTGGAGGTGCCACACGTGTGTGTGGCTCGTGGGAGCCTCCTTGGGAACATCCATCAAGCTCCTTCCCTTGCCTGCTGGCTAGCATGCATCCTCTCAGCAAGGTGTGTCACTGGTTTACACTTGAGGTCTGCTTGACATCTCTCTGGACACCCTTGAAACCCTGTGACTCATCTCTGAGGAATTTGTTCTGATTACATAAAAAAAGCCAGCAAAATGCATTCGCTTGCTCACAGCTGGGCGGAGATGCCTCTCCCATGCCAAGACTGAGGTGATAAAATCTCTGTGGAAATGAATGTGATTTTTCCTGTTGCTCTGTGGGACTGGTGGCTTAATTTCCAAGAGGAGAAACAGTCAGCCCCAGTGTATAGTTTTGCTTAGTCTTTGCTTTCCCCTCAGGGGTAAAAGCCCTGGAGGTCCAAGATTGTGCTGCTATTGCTACCACACAAGGCAGCTGCCTCCACTGTCTCTTCCAGCATCTTCAACTCCCAAGGGCTGGGCAGGCATTTCCTGCCCCAGAGGAAAAGGCTCTGCATGGAAGCAGATGTTCTGGAGCTTTGTTGGTGTTACCAGTTAACGGGAAGTATATGGTCAGTCCTCTGGTCAGTAGTATGACTGCAAAACACATATGGATTCTCATGTGCTTGTGAGTGGTCATGGGAGTAAATTTCTCTAGTTTAGTCCTGGATGGCTTCATTACCCTCTGTCCTGGGTAGCTCAATGTACTCCAGCCAGGGCACGTCCAGGCAGACCTGGTGGAGAATCATAGAATAGTTCGGGTTGGAAGGGACCTTTAAAGGTCAGCCAGTCCAACACCCCTGCAGTGAGCAGGGACATCTTCAACTAGGTCAGATTGCTCAGAGCCCCATCCAACCTGACCTTGAATGTTTCCAGGGATGGGACACCTGCCACCTCTCTGGGCAGCCTGTTCCAGTGTTTCACCACCCTCACTGTAAAAAATTTATTCCTTATATTTAGTCTGAATCTATCCTCCTTTTAGTTTAAAACCGTTATCCCTTGTCCTGTCACAACAGGCCCTACTAAAATGTCTGTCCCCATCTTTCTCGAAGGATTGTAATGATGGTTGCAAGTTACTTTGATTTCCTATGAACTTGCTCTTTTATTGCTGCCATCTCCATGTGGAAAATGTCCAGGTAGCCCCCTTTTGAGATCCATATTTAATATAGACCATAGCTAATAAAACTGAAACCTTTAAGACATGGTTAAACAGAGAAACTGAAGTTAGCCCAGTTCCTTAAATGTACGTGTTCCTTTTTTCCTTAGTTACAGTACATGACCCTGTTCTGTTCCTAAGTGTGCTCTGGAGAGCTGGAAGCACACTGGTGCAATGCTTTCGGTTTCAGGCTGTAAACTGGAAGATCGGTGCCTGCAGTGCAAAACCACCCCTTAATCCCAGCTCCACTGCCCAGCACCTTCTCCCCTCCTCTCTCATCTTCTCCCCATCATGGCCAGGGGTGCAGAGTCCCTGGCCTGCACTTCAGCAGGGGTTTTCTGAGTGGTGTAAGGACAGCCTACTGTTCTCTGCTCTGTTACTGGGAAACAGCTTGTGTGTTCTCTCACAGGTGATTTTTCATCTCTGATCCTGTCTCTTTGTTTTAACTGAAAAAATGTAGAATGTCCAAGTGTGTCGTCTCCCTTCAATTACTATTTTCCCTATTCCAAATTACTTTGCAACAGCTTTCGACCTTTGGCTGCTTCCATGAATGTTGTACAGAAAATGACTGAGTCCTTGCCAAGGTGTCTGCTCACTTGTTTCTATTTTCATGGCAATGAGTCCATTTGAGCTGAATTTTGATATAGTTCATTGTATTTTTATTTCTTGCTCAGGTCCTGTAAGGCTTCCTGCCCAAGCACTCCATAAAAGTGTATTTTTATCACAGATTGCTGTCTTCTATTAATGTAGAAGTGTCAGATCTGGGAACATGGTGAAGGAAACATGGAAATGGAGGTGAGGGAAAAGGGAATAATTTTAAAATAAAGTGAAGGCTTTTCCGGATATAAAGATGAATGAACTTGCCTATAAGGATTACAATAGACCTTTGTTGCTAATGGCGAAACAGGCTAGTATTTCAGGCAGAAATTATTTCAGGATGAGAAAGTGACAGTGTTTAGAATAGTAAAAACATAGCCATACGGAGCTGATGAAACTGAGAGAACAGAAGGCTGTGTTCATGGGAACGAAGCACAAGACTGGCTCCCAGCATCCTCTACATACTCTGTCGTCTCTGGCCTGAGGATCCAGAGGTGAGCTTCAGTCTCCTGGTCATTCTTGCAGGAGCAAGAATGTGAGCATGGAGTCCCCTCGGACGCCACACAGGGAGCACTCCAAGCTGTCTTCTCAGCAGCTGGCTGCAGACCGCCTCATGCACTTGTGGCTGGTAAAAATGGAGACTGCATGGTTAAAAGCCACCGTTATCCATCCAGAGCCCATCTGTGGCATATGTGTCACACAGAGGAGCTGCTGACTGGTCTCCTTTTCACTGTAGAAGCATATCAGGCGCCAGTGCTGATGTTGTTGGAGGTGTCAGCTCCTTTGATACAGCTGTGCCCGGCACTTCAGTGACTCACTGCCTGACCCCAGGGGGAGGTGGCGCGACTGCCTTTGATGGCTTCTTTCTGATCATTGGCTCCACTTGCCCAGCAGGTCTTTGTGGGATGCTGGAGGACACCATCTTGTAACACTTCTTATTCAGCCTGTGTATGGGCTGTCACAAGGGCCAGGGGAGGTGGCCTGCAGCACGCAGTGACACACAGCTTTGTCTCTGTCTCTCCCCGACAGCAGCTACCTCTCAGAATAATCCACAAACATCAAGTTTGGAGTCTCACCCATAAAGGCACAAACAATAGTGCTTTATCATCATCTGGGCTCTCTCTGTGAAGCCGTCCTTTGCATTTTAAATCAACGCAAGTTGCTTGGGAGGGGGTGGTTGGGCTGCTTCAGGCCTCCAAGTACCTTAAAGTTTGCGGTAGCCAACAAGAAGAACAAAACTCCTTTGAAAACCAGGCAGATGTCTACCCTGGTGATTTATAGACTGAAAACACAGCTATTCGAGCCTGGCTGATGAATTGCGATTGGAATACAAGGAATGGTGCAGACTGAAATGGAGGTCAGCTTTGGAGGGGGAGGTTAGGGGCTGGGGCAGGGGGACCTCTGAAAGGGCAATGCTTTTTCTTGGGGCCGGCAGTGATGACTGATGAGGTTTATACATTTTTGTCTTTGTTTAAAAGCCACCTGTTTGACAGCGTTTTGGCTGAACGAAAGCCTCACATGCTGTTCCTGTGCATAAGGACTGTGTATGTATGTAATAGAAATCAAGAAAAGATTGATGGAATAGCAGTCACGACCAGAGCACAGGTATTGCCTTATTCAGTAGGACAGAAGCACAGTAACATTCGTGGGGTATCGCTGGGTGCTAATAACAGCAAGGAAGGTAAGTCTGTAGGATGGACAAAAGCAGAATTAGGGTTTGGGCAAGATCTCTGTAGGAAAAGGCAGTACAAGATCTACCAGGGTGTACTGGAGCCCAACTGCTGACCCCAGCATCGAACACAGACCTCTGTAGGGCTGCTAGGTACCACCAGAAATCACACTGCCACAGGTATACAGTAGGATCCAGTTATTACTGTCAAGGGGAGAACCCAGATATTCCCAGATGCAGTAGCTAGCCTAGCTCTTCTCACCAACTATGAGGGCTGCAAGAAGAGCTGATGACCTTTCAGAGCTGATTCTGGTAGGCATGAAGGGCTATTTTAGGAAATAGCCTTTGATCAAGTGCCTTCATGGTTAAATTTAAATGGAAAGGCAACAGAAGGGATCCAAAAGGAGGGAGCTTGGTACGCAGGACTGTGTCTAGACTGCAGGATGGCGCTCAGCAGTGCTGTCAGGGTGCTCAGTGGGATTGAGACATGCAGATTCGGACCTCTCTGCATTTAGGCCTAGCCTAGGAGAATGGGCTACCAAAAACAGATGCACTGAAGAGCTTATGGACTCATAGACCTGAAATATGTTTTGTGAAAGTATAAAATTTATCTGTAATTCATGCCATGTCTGGCAGAAAAAAGCTGTAGGCATAACTTCATAAATAACTGCTTCAAAGTGGTGTTAGAAGTAAGAGGGGAAGGGAGAGCATCAGGAGACTTCATGCTTGATGGCTGGAAAGGACAGAGATAAAGTGGAAACTGGCAAGAGTTAAGTTGAATTAGATCTTGCAAAGGAAAATAAAGCAAACACTGCACAGTCCCACTGCCGAACAAATAATATGGAAACAAGGAAAGAATTACTAGGGCTGTGACATCCAGGGAGGTGAAGGAAGCAGAGGGTGTAGGGATTAAAGAGCCAAAGTGGGAACCACATGAATCTATATATTACCTTCATAAGGATGATATGATGAATGTGCAGGAAAGGGTGGCTTATGGTGAGAAGTTCATAGAAACAGAAAATGATTGGGTCAGCAGTGAAAGGCAAAAGCCGTTGAAGCTAATGCACTACGTGTGAGAGCCTGAGGGATCTCTGTTCCAACCACTGCGCTGTTGAGCCAATTAAGCTGCAAGTCCGGAGGAAAAGGTCCTCAATAAATCTATCAGGTTACACGTGGTTCCACAGGATTAGATTGTAGTGGACATAATACCTCTTTTTCCTTTCTTTTTTTTTGGGGGGGGGTGGGAGCAAGGCAAGGAAATAATCCTGTCAAATTCAGACCTCTTAATCTGACCTCAGAGGTACCATTCAGAACTTCAGAGCAAAGTTTAAATGAAAGAATAATTAAATCCTGAAAGTAAACACAACATGGATTTTGCAAAGGCAGGTTACAAAAACTAATGCAATATCTTTATTTGATTAAAAAAAAATTCATTCTGGGGACAGAGGAAGTGTAGTAGCTCAGTCTGTCTGAAGTTCAGTTAAGCGTGCAATACTGCATCGAGTGAGATATTATTAGTTAAGCTTCAGAAGCTACAGTTTGATGCAACACCTGTATGTGAATAGTCTCTCCCAAAGAGAACACAAAGAGCAGCACTGAATGAACGGCAGGGAGTTCCCCCACAGGAGGTCATGTTTAGTGTTTGCTTTAATGATTTTTTGGCACAGCAGGCAATGGTGTGCAAGTGGAATTTGTGATGATACAAAACCAGGTGTGGTCAGTACAAAGGAGGATCAAAATACCATCCAAGAAGACCATGAGCACCTTGAGAGCAGGAATAAACTGGGTGGCATGAAACCAAAGAGTATGAATGGAAGGTCATGCTGTTGGGGGCAATAACAGAAATTTTGACACTAAGCCGGAAAAGCATTATTTGGCAATGGCAGAGGAGAAAAATGCATAGATAGGTATGAATAAATCACAGGATAAATCAGTGTGCCAGACTGTTACTATGAAAAAAAAAGGCAAATATAGCTTTGGAAAGACTTGAGAGAAGGAGTTCTTGTAGAGACAGAGAATTGCCTCTGCATAAGGCAATGGTGAGCCCTTTTTCTGCTTCCTGAAAAGTGAATTTGGAGTAAAGAGGGACAGAGGAAGCTATGACACTTCTGGGAAATTTCCGTGTTTTCACAGAGGAAGTGAACAGCATCGTATAGTAGAAGGAAAAAGAAAAAACACGTCTTGTTTGGTTTGGTAAAATGAAGACTGAGAAGATAGACAATTGCTCTCTGTATGTATTGATAAGCAGCAGCTAAAAGAGCTGGTCAGAGTTTCGAGTTGGTGTAAGAATGACTTAATGGGCTTAAAGGAGCTGTGAGTAAATCTTTCCTAAACATGAAAAGATGAGAGTGCCCAGCCCTCCCTTTTGTGTCAGTACATGTGCTGCTGTGTCCCTGGGGGTGGATTGAGAGAGGAGGGGGCAGCGGGTCCTGAACAGGCAAGGCACTGGTGTCATGGGAGGTGTGCTGAAAGGTGAAACTGTGGCTCAGGGGTGGACGTAAAACACCTGGTGTGTGTGGGACCCGAGAAGGGGCATGGGCAAGGCAGAATCACAAAAAATAAGCAGCTCTAGAGACAAAGCAGTGCAGGTTAAAGGTAGAGGTAAATTAGCACCAATGGAGACTGGGAACCGACTGTTACCAGGGAAGTAGCACTTCCTGCTGCTGCTGTGGTTTCTGTACAGGTTTTCAGGGAGAAATGCTGCTGACTTGCAGAAATATGGAGGATGTAACAGAACTGAGAAACCTCCTGCTTTACAACTTGGCTGTTTTTCTTTAACACATTCCTCGTTGACTTCACTCTCTCTGATTTAATCTTCCTGTATCTGATTTAATCTTCCTGTATCTTAAGATATTGCAATATGCTTGATAAGACTAATGTGCTCTGAAGCTGAGGCATTCCCTGAATATAATTGATTACAGATGGGGAGCTTACCTTCCTCCTGGATTGGTCTTTGAAACATTTTCTTGGTCTCAAAATACTCTACTTTGCTTCTCTTGAAGGGACAGAGGATGCTTTGTGCTTCCTCGAGGAGTCATCAAGAAAAAAAGCATGGGTGGTTTGGGGCTGCTGCATTTGCATAACCCTGAAAGGTGGCTTTAACTGATGATAAATTTTGATCTAATAGCTGTGACCAAACGATCACACATTAGACCCACTGCCACCTTTCTGGGACGGACAGCCGTAACAGTGCATCTGCTTGCAGAGGGACTCTCCCTGCTGTTTCCCTCTCCACTGAAAAGAGCAAACATCTACTAATCACAGAGAGCCCCGAAGCAAAGGAAATCCCAGCCTGATCCCCAAACAGCAGGAACGGCTCTGGAGCCTCCTGTGATGTTCCTGGTGGAGCTCCCAGAAGTTCATTACTCTGGCCATGTGCTCAGACAAGCAGCCCATTTGTTTTCACAAGTGGAAACAAACAGTTGGGCTCAGTGATCTTAAAGGTCTTTCCCAGCCTAAATGATTCTGAACTGTACCAACCGCCTGCTCAAGGCAAACGGCAGGGGGGCGAGAGGGCAGAGCCAGTCTGCCAGGTCGCAGGAGCAGCTCTGGTAGTGACATGCAGAGAGGAGAAGGTGGAGATGGCAGTGAATGCTCTGAGCTGTTCTGTTGCTGTGTGGAGGTGCAAATTCATGAGAGAAGAGCTGGAGTTTTCTGCTTGTGATGTGGAGTTGTAGCTTCAGGAGTCGGGGCAGGAGCTTTGTGAATGTGAATAATCTGGCACACAGGAGTAGGAAATAAAGCAGTAATGGCTCGGTGTGCACAGGAATAGAGGGTCAAAGCAGTCAGAAGAGACAGTGAGCATCTTGCCAGCACAGACAGCGTCCGAGGTCAGGAGACAGCTTCTTTGCAGTAATAACAAGAGTAAACCACCAGTGTGGCAGCTGCTTCATATAATCCCTCTCCAGGTGTGGATCCTGCCCACAACGCTTTACTTAAAATGTCAAAAAGCACTCTGACAGCACAGCCCTGTCTATGGGAATGCGGGTGGCCAAGGCATCTCCTCTTTCTTACCATCCCGCTGCAGCTCAGGACACTGCGCCCACTGAAAGACTTCTAGGACAACTTGCCCATGAGCTTGGTTACACAGAGCACCTCAGCTTACCGAGTGAGGGGTGACAAAAGAGAACTTCCCCTTACAACAGCCATAATATGGTCCTGGCCCCAAAGCAAACTGAGCCTGCCAAGGCCTGGCTTTTTCCGAGGCCCTGCAGCAGGCTCACAGAGCCCTCCTGCCTGCCAGCAGTGTGTGCTACACAGGCTGTGGTGCCCAGGGTGCTATTTAGGGTGTATACACCCTAAAACCTGCTGAGTATCGGGGCGTATTTTGTTGCCTTTCCCCTCTTGGGGCAATGGGAGTGAGGTGCCTGCCTTTCTTTGGCAGTTCTGAGAAATCTGCTCTGGCTCCTCTCCCCACTGCGGCTGCTGGGCTGGAATGCAGCCTCCTTTGCCTGATTAGCTCTGTCTGTCAGTGGGGTGAGTCCCTCTCCTGTAATCAGTAACCGGAGCTGGTGTTGAAGACATGCCTCATGCCTCCTGCCCACGTTCTGTTGGCGCGGGGGGAGCAGCACCGCACCAAGCCAGGGCTCTGCTGGTGCTCTCAGGGGGGTGAAAGCCGTCCACGCTGGGGAATCCTCTTTCTCTGTGGTCTTACAGTCAACCACAAAACACTTGAGAGTGCTGCTGTGGAGACCGCTAAGATCCGTGGATCAAAGGTGAAGCTGAATTCCCTTACATGTGGCTTTCTGCTTGGAAGGAGCAGTTTGTGGCAGTGCCCGGGGAACAGAGCAGCCTGGATGCTGAACAGCCTGAGATCCACGGGTCTTGCCAGCAGCTTCGCAGTCAGTGCCGGGGCCAGACCTATCCTGCCTGTGAGAGGCTGCAATTGTACTGCCCAGAATTTTATTGTCCACCTCCTGTGCGTAAATTCCTGCTTCACTTGTACCTTTTACGAAGCAAATTTTCCCTTGTCATCAGATAAATCGCTTGGATGTGCCCTGCGGTGAGGTTTTTGGTGGTTTAGGTTTGCCTAGAAGTGGCTGCTTCCCCAGTGACCATCCCTACTGAGGGACACAAGCAAGTTGTACTGGGTGAAACCAGTTGGCTTCTCACACTGTTTGATGAGGCTGGAAGACATGAAGGAGGGATCAGCTTGTGCTCTGACGTGTCAGACACATCAGGCTCCCTGGTGCTCCAGATAGGCTTTGAACAGCAAGCCCAGCCAGATGTAAGTGAATGTATTGAGACCTGGTGTTGCGGCGTGGCCTCTGTGCCAGCAGACAGCTGCTCGCTGCCTCTTGGCAGGAGCACACACGCACACTTGGCTGCCTCTGCCGGTGCCGTGCATTCCTAGCAAGGGGCTGTGGTGTCAGGAGCTACGCTGCTGCATGGTGGGGCCAAGACCGGGACCTTCAGCTGATGTGCCACATGTGGGGCTGTTTCCAGCACACTGGGGGATCCTGGCTGTCCTGCTCCCAGTGACAGCCACACACAGCCCTGCTCTCCCAGCTCCCTCTGCTCTGCACCGCCATTGCGCCCACTGCTGCTTTCTGAAATTTACGCTTTTTTCCATTTAGGAGCCAGCGTTCTTCCCAGTGCCAGCTTTCAGTTTCTGCTTTTATGCTAGGAAGAGCCAAGCACTACGTTGTTTCTGGGCAGTGTCTTTTAGAAACAGGGTCTTCTGCATTTTCAGGGTCCCAAAGAGCACCATCACAGTTTACCACATGTGGCCTTGTTCTGGTGCTGGTGCACCCTTTACAGCATGCAGGTAATGGTGTCACTGGGAGCGGAGAAAGTCAAAGACTTCTTTTGATCGCAGGTTACAAAATAAGACCTGCTTGAACTTTCCTTAGCACCTCTAACTTTTGCCATTCCTGTGCACTGAGGGGATGGAAGTTGCTCGTAAATGCACAGCAGCAGCGAGAGAGGTATTTCCAAATGTGCTGAAGATCTAGAGAAGGACCTTCAATCCCTTGGACCTCCTGGCAGCAGGCTCTGTGCTGTGACTGGGACTGTCTGTGCCACAGTGTCAGCAGTTGTGGCTGAGAGCTGCTTGTCCTGGACAGGACAGGACATCCACAGGTGACAGGAGAGCTACATGCACATTGTGTGTGATGGATGCAACCAGCGATTTGCAGACAGGTGCTCGCAGTTTTGCAGCAGGTAAACTGGATTTAGATACCTATGACCAAGTCCCTTCAAAGGGCTTGTTGAGCTGGTGCTTTGTTGGTTGAGGCCACTTCAAGAAGCCTCCTGTAGAGTGATTTTGTCCCTGTCCATAATCATGTTTAGAGCTCAGATTACCTGCTGGCCAGAGCACTGTGCTGGAGACCTGCATTCATTTACTGGGATTCTTGTCCTGTTTGGAGATTTTGGGGAAAGTTGCTTTTCCCTGCTCTGCCTTGGTCTCCCCAGGGGACAAACCACTTACTGCTTTTATTAAGTGCTTTAGTATTACCGGTGCAGGGGGGTGATGACAGACACCGTGATCATGGCTGAAGCCTGCTGCAGGGAACACATCTGGGTGGACTGGCACCAGCTATAGGAATTGTTGCACTGAAGTGCCTGGCTGGGAGATGTGACCGTTTCACCCTTCGCGTTGTATTAGTGTAACCTTTAGCTTGTGATTTCCTCTTGATAGGGCTAGCAGAAGGAAGAGACAGTCTTGATGGGGCTGGTCTTGAGGCTTTTCAGCTTCACGCACCCCCATGTGTTCCCCATAAGTGTTCCCTGGCAGGGAGCTGTACGTGGGTACGTGTCCTGCCACCACGTTCTCTGCCAGCTCTGTTCCTGGTACACATCACTACTAATGCTGCGCTGCTGGACTCTGGTGTCCAGTGGCTTGGGAGGGCACTGTAACAGCTACATCTGCCCAAAGTGAAGGTACCTTGGCTGCCTAGATCTCACCATGCCAAAAAAACTTCACTCCCCCATGGGGAGACCTCCTACCTCAGGTTCATGGGTCTGACCCCGCTGGCTGTATTGGCTTTAAATAAGAGAAGGCCCTTGACAAAGGCTCTTCTGGTCTGCAGCAGGGTCTGTCTCCTTGGCAGAAGCCAGTGCCCTGCCCCAGCCAGAGTCTCCCACAACATGTGGGATGGGAGCATGCTTGGCCAGGATAGCTGCTGACCTCCTGTCTTTCCCATTTCCTTCCAGTCCTGGACACACAACATCCAGCGCGAGAAGGAGTTCCTGCGGAAGCTGGTGAAAGCCCGAGTCATCACTGACCTAACCAGTGGGATTTGAGCAGCCACTGCCTCCAAGGAAGGAGACAAAGACACACGCTGCAGCTCTGGGAGCAGGCACTGGCAGCCCCCCTGCAAGGATCCCACCTCACCGGAGACACACAGATGCCCAGGTGCTCTGAGAAGACCCTCTCGCATTGCCAGTCTGCACGAGGGTTGCATCTGCTGCCTCCAGGCCTAGAGCTGGCAGGAGGTGGGCAAGGGGCTGAGTGGGCCATTCTTGAACTCTGCATTGCAGACAGATCTTCTGTGTCCTGAACTAAACAGGAAAGACTCAGGAGAGAGAAGAAAGGTTTGTGAATAAAACAATTTGTGCCAAATGGGAGGTGACGCTGCCCCGAGGCAGCAATGCCTGAATGTACAAAGTATTATTTTTTAAAAGAAACTCTGCTGGAATCAAACTAGAACTACCAAGGTGCAAAGCAAAGGCTGCTTGTGCACAGCCCTGCGAAAAGCCTGGCCTCTCCATGCTTCATCTGCGTTGTCACTGGCCTCAGACCTTTCCCCAGGAAAACAAATCCGTCCAAAACTTCAGTGTCGTTAGTGCTGCTATAATTCGAAGGGAGAATAATGGCTTTCCCTCGTTCTCCACTTGGAGCTTCTGGATGGAGATGAGCACGGGTTTGTTTTTCTGCGCTTTTCCTTGCTTCCCACATAGAGGCGGCAGCAGCAGCCACTCACTTGGCTGTGTTTTCTGTAGGTGTTTGCCCTGCTCTGCCTTTGCCCTGACCCCAGGGTGGAGCAGGGAGCCAGTGGCTTTCTGTGCCTGCAGCAGACCCTCCGCACCTTCCTGCCTGTCGCAGCACTGAGGAACCTGCCCTGTTGTGCTCCAGGCTCTCAGGCCTCTTGGTTTGTGCCTGCTGTGCAGAGCCCCCATGGAGTCCGTGCAGATTGGTGTCACCATTTCTGGACAGCATCTCCCTTTATTTTTGTGTGGCAGATCAGTAACTTATTCTTTGGAGGGAGGTCAGATCTTGCATGGATGCTTTACAGTTTGAGAGCAGGCTGATGAAGATATTTGGTTTACGTTCCAGACTCCATCATGTTCCCTATTTAAGCGGTGTGTGACCTCAGAGATGATGGAGCCTGCTGGCATGGATGGGAGCCTGCTGGGAATCCTCACCCTCTGCTCAGCCCCTGCTCACTTCATTTCCAAGCTCCTCCTGTGCTGCTCTAGCACTGCTGCTCCTCCTGCTCTCAGGAGCACGTCCCTTCCTTTGCTGTCTTGGTCCCAAGATGCAATATTTGCACATTTGATTTGTATACGTATTTCAGAGGAGCTGGAATAAACTGAGCAACGTGGCCGAGTGTGAGGACAGCGGGGTGGTCTCATCAATCTGGAGAGCTTGGGCAGACAGGGAATTGCCAGGGGAATGGTTACAGGTGGAAATCGGCTCCCACGCTCTCCTAACCTGGTGCAGGCTGGACTGTGCCCACGGACATGGTCCCGAGGTGAGCCCATGTGTCAGGACACCAGCACACAGCCAGTCCGTGCTGGGGTCAGTGGGGGGAGGCTCCAGGAGGGATGCTGGCTGGGCTCATGGTCCTGGTACTGCATCTGACGTAGTCCAGGGATTGCAGTCTGACTTGCTCTGAGCTGAAGGGAGAACATGGCCCTAACGTGGACAAGGGACGCTCAGAGCAGAGCTCGTGTGGTTCCCCTGGGCCGCCTTTGCTCCTGCTGCCTTGCAGGGGGCTGTGGCTCCAGGGCTCAGACCCCAGAGAGGACATGCAGGAGGGGCAGGCAGTGGCCCAGGCATGGGGCAGAGGAGCAAACCGTACGGAATGGTGTGAGACCAGGCTGTGGGCAGAGGCAGCTCTCAGGACATGGTGCTGGGTGCTGCCCACGGACCGGCATGTGACATGTCCCTCAGGAGCCTCTCCTGTGTGGTGCACCCATAGCAAATGAGCTCACTTAGGGGCAAGTCCTGTCCAGCTTCTGGTTGTGGCTCCTGCTTTCCTTGTAGCCTGGAGCAGCTCAAAGGTTCTGCCTCCTCCAGGCTACAGAAGACAGATGCTGGGAGGCTCTCCCTTCCCTTTCCCCTCCTATGTCCCTTCCCCTGTCCCTCCAGGCTCCCAGCCTCGTGGTCCCTGCTCCCCTCCAGTACGTGCCTGTCCTGGCAGTGCCTCCCACCAGGATGCTCTGTAAGGTTTCCAGCAGGTTTTTGGTCATGTGCTGTGGCAGATACTAATTTGAATGTTCTCCCCAAATTTGTTTTTCCTGCTCAAGGAGCAAGAGGGACTGGATTTCCATGACTCTTGCCAGGTAACAGTCCCTTTGTAGTTCCTGTGTGTCAGCCTGGACCTGGGACTATTGTCCATAGCGTTCCTGCCACGGTAGCTGTGGGGGTGCCTGGGCTGGACCTGGCCGTGGTTGTGTCTGGGGAAGGGTGGGCACCCACACTCTGCCTTGGTGCTTGAACTGGGTCTTGAACCAGCTGCTGCAGGAACCCTGGGACACTGATGGGCTGGTGAGCCACATCCATGTGTTACAGTGAGCTGAGATGCCAGAGAGCAGGTGGCTGCAGCCAGGGGGAAGAGGAAGGAGCTGAAGAGCCTTTGGTGTCTGTGCTGGGCTCCTCTTCTCCTGGGGGATGCACCCTCATGGAGCCTTGTGATGACATTAATTTAATTTAGTCCATTTTATTGAACACTACAAAGCTACGGGGCACCTTTATCTTCCAGCTTGCTGGCTCCAGGTCCACAGAGGAAGCATGGCCTCTGCTCTGCTTTCCCTGGCATCCCACCATGGTCAGGGACAGGTCTCAATGAGAAGCAGTCCCTGCAGACGAGGGAGGTGACTCCAAGCCTTTCCCTCCACCCGACTGGGGGTCTCCAGGCAGAAGAGCCCAGACTTGAGTAGATGAGTGCATGGCCCAGGGTAACTCTGGTGGGTCCTTGTGCAAATAGAAGGAGGGAGAGGATAGGGAGGGGGAGGGGGTGTTTGGGGGCCAAAGACTCCCCTCTAACTCGTTGTCCCATGTGATGCTGGTGGGGCAAGTGCACCCGCAGAGCAGCCTCAGGCCGGGCACTGGGGGTGTGCAGCTGGGCCCAGGGGCAGTGGCAGCAGAGGGTTCCGCTCCTCAATGGAAAGGAACCTTTGGCTTCCTCCGTGCATGCACCTGCAGCCACCTCCCGCCCTCCGAAACACGGCAGTCCTGCCAGCTCGGAGCGGTGTGCGGGTCAGAGCAGGGTCAGTGGGACGGATGTGAGGGTTGGCCTCTCCCTCGCAGTGACTCACCTTTTCAGCTCGGAAGGGAGAGCCCAGGGGAATTCTTCACAGCCTAAATATAGAGCGGGGTTGCCTGGTGACTCTGACGCGCTGTGGTGCAGAAAGGCCACTCGGGTGGCAGGAATCTGCCTGGAGAGCAGCTGGGGAACCCAGGGGGTCGAGGAGCTAGCCCCAGCAACAGGGTGTTGCTCTGGCTGGGGTACAGAGCAGACATGGGGGGCTGTGGGTCTGGGAAGCTGTGGGCATGGGGAGCTGTGGGTCTGGGGGGCTGTGGGCATGGGGAGCTGTGGGTCTGGGGGGCTGTGGGCCAGCCCGCAGGCACTGCTCCGGGGAGCTGCTGCTGCCCTGAGCACACTGTGAGCACGGGCTGCTCGTGGCGTCCGGCCCTGCCCAGTGCCACCACCCTGGCATCAGGCTCCCTCCACCAGGTGCCCGCTTGGGGCTGGCCATGCCGTGGCCTCAAGCTCACACGTGCCAAACCGCAGCCAGGAGCAGGAGGCAGCAGCGGGACCCTCTGCACCCGGCATCCCCGGGGCTTCCAGCCTCTCCTTCTCCTGGGAGGGAGCAGCGGGGAGGCCCGGCCCTGCCGTGCGGTTTTACCCTTCAGTGCGGGTGCTGCTTGGGAGAGGGGGAAGGTGTTGGGACAGGGCTGTCCGTCTGTCTGTGTCAAACAAGGGCAGGCATCTGGGGACAGGCAGCACCAGGGGACAGGCAAGGGCTTCCATGCTGCCTGGCAGGGAGGCAGCCGCCACGCTGAGCTCCAGCGGCACCAGCACGGCCCAGGCCATCGGCCCAGGTGTGCGTCAGCAGTGTCAGAAACGCGTCCTTCGGTGCGGGCAACCCGGCCACTGCCCAGCCCCTCTGGGCACCGGCCCCTCGCACAGCCTGCACAGGGACTCGCTCCAGAGGCCAGTGCGCTCGCCGGTGCTGTACCAAGCCGAGATGCAAGAACTCAATGAGTTTTTAAAATTAGTTTTAGTTTCTGCAATTATTTTTTTTTAATTCCCCCTCTAGGCAGGGAGGGCAAGAGTCTTGCAGGCTCCTCCAAGCCAGCTTATGTCACATCAATTCAGTCATATCACAGAAGCAATAAAGCTATCAAACAAGCTTGGCTGGCCTCTTTCTTCTGCTGCCTTGGGCCATTTTTAGGGGAGGCAGAGGGATTCCCCAGCTCCGGCTGTCCCCAGCCTGGTTTCACAGCAGTCACCCAGAGGTGGGAGCTGCAGCTGGCCGATGCCACTAGCCTGGTGCTGGGACCAGGAGAGGGCTGCGCTCCACCTTGCAGGTGACCTGAGGAGTGGGAGAGGGGCTTGTGGGTTGGCTGCCTGTGACTCTGCCTGCTCTCTCGGGGACTCCCTGGCAGTGAGGTGGCTTCTCACCGGGGGTCACAGCAGCCATTGGGCTGGGTGCGGCCCTGACAAAGGCGGGTGTCCGGCCAAGTGACCTTCTCGCCGCAGCATCCAGGAAGGAAGCGGATTAGGAAGTTGGGCGCCAAGGCTGTGACCAGCTCCAACACCTGCCAGATCCCAGCGGGAGGAACATAACCCCTGCGGCAAACCCCGGCAATGCCAAGTGGCTTCCAGAGCCACAGGACAAGTTAGAGACAACCCCATCTCCCAGGGGAACAGGGTGGCTGCTTCCAGATGGGTGAGTGATCTGCCGGACTGCTGGATTCTAAATGCAGGAAGCGGCTTGCTGCCAGCACCGATGGGACACTGCAGAGGCAACTGCCCAACCCTCCCCTGTGCGTGGCTGCACGTTCCAGATCCCTCCCAGAAAAGATGCTGGAGCTGCTCAAAGCCTCCTTCCTGTCCTGCCCTCCTCTCTTCCCAGCACTTAAAGAGCAGGGCCACTGCTGCCATTGGGCTGGGCCAACCCCAGGGGTGGCCCATGCCGCATCCTGGTCTTGGGAGGGCTGTGGAGGGGCATAATCTTGTGACCGGGGCACACGGGGACAGCCTGTGGGAGGTTCAGGTCAGCAGAATAGGATGCTTGTTCTGGAGCAGGTGTCCCCAGAGGAGCCACATCACTGCTGAGATGAATACAATGCAACCAGTCAGTCCATCTGTGTCACAGCTCTGTCCCACATAGGTTTTGTCACACCCAGCCGTGGCCTTGCACAGGCACGGCAGCAGCCACAGCGTGCTCAGTCCTGCCCTCTGGCTAGTCTGTGCCACCCCCATCCCCTCTCACGCAAGGGTGGCACCTTCAGGGACAGATGTCACAGCAGGGCCTGGCCCCACCAGGCTCATTCCAGACCAGACAGGGGACACGAGGACACCCTAGGCCTGGGGCTGTGAGCACAGGCTGGAGCAGGCAGTGCCTTAGGAGGTACCGAGCCAGCAGCCAGGGAGCAGGTCACCCACCTGGCTGGAGACCTGTGGGACCGGGGACCTTGCCCTGCACCCCAGCACCCTGTGGGGCTCAGCACTCCCTGGGGCAGAGCCGACACTCATGGTAGCTCAAGGGGAAAGATCAGTGCCCAGGTTCAGGCACAGCACTGGGATGTGCCACCTCCTGCCACTGCGATCTCAGGGGGACAGGGAGGAGGTGCTGCTGGCAGGACACCAGTGGGGCTGATGGCAGCAGCGGGGTCACATCTGCCAGGAAAAGGGCCAGGGGCAGAGGAGGGAGCCAGGGCCCCCGGGTGTCTGGAGCAGCAGCTGTGAAGGGATCACACCTGGAGGGGGACAGAGACCAGGCTTTGCACGACTGCACAGCCACTGCTTTCACAGGACCAAGAACACCATGGGCCCACCTGTATGGGCTCCCCTCGATATCCCCCTGTGCCCACAGCCCCCCCGACCAGCAGCATCACACCCTGGGGACGTGAGGACCAGCCCTACCCACAGGGAAGGTGGGAGGCATTGGGGTGACCCCCGGGGTGAGCCAGCACCTGGGGCTGTCTCCAAGCTCCGAGGGCTGTCACGGGGAGCGGGGACAGCCCTCCGCTCTGCTGGTAGCACCTCCTGGGAGCAGGGCTGTGGCCAGTCCCAGCCCCATGGGGACAGCTGGACCACCTGGAGCAGGACATGCCACTCGAACGGAAACTTTCCAAGCAGGCAGCCCCGTTAGTCTGCAGCCCTGCAGTTCATTCCCCGTCCCCCAGCTGATTCCCCACCCCAGCGATGCTCCTGGGCCTCCAAACCTCCGCTGGCCCGAGGCACCCAGGGCATCACCTCTGCCAGCTCCCTTGAGGGGGTCATGGATGGGAGCAGCCTCAGGCCATGGTCGTGGGGCAGCACAGCCCCATAGCACTGCCCACCCTCTCCTGCAGTCCCACTGGCTGGGGTGAAGCCACCCATGGCCACAGGCTTGGCCGAGCTGCCTGTGCCGGGAGCAGGGGGGGACCAGGGCCATGCGGTGCCACGCCAGGGCAGGGGTGGCAGCTCTGGGCTGTGTGCCACTGCCACTGTCCCTGCTAGCGGCAGCGAGGACAGCTTAGGCTGTGTCAGCGCATTCCCTGGCAGGTGATGCCGCAGGAGGGACACGGGAGTTGTCATCCCCACGCTGGATAATCCGACCAGACGAGACAAGATGAGGCGGTGGCCTCGCACGTGCC
>VZRW01007946.1:0-96905 GCA_013398125.1 Aegotheles bennettii
AAAGTTTGCCGCCATTCTCAGCCGCGCCCCCCACCATGTCAGCCTTCCGGTTCCTCACAGGAATCCCGCTCAGACTCGGGTTTCCTCACTCTGCCCTGGCTTCACTGTCTCCAGGAAGCCCGGCCCCTTCTCAAATCCTCAGGAATTAAAAGGAACAGCTCTCACCGCTGCCGCTCTCTGCTCCGTGCTGCCACGCGCTCTGGTTCCACAAGCAGTTTTTATGGTGTTTGTCACAGGCTGTTTCAGCATATTGCTGTGGCAGTTCTGGGGTTAGTATGTGCTTTGGCTTCTACCAATTTAGAGATCAAAGTGGTTTTTTTTCAGAGCAAGCGTAGCAATGGATTTCACTGTTGCTACTCAGAAACTTGTTTTCTGCTTTACCTGGTAGCATCTTTCCAAGATGCTGAAAAGCAGAAAAATGAATGGTAAGTACTAACGTCAGCTAAAGCTGATAAACCTCTTTGCATACAAATTCCCTGGGTAGGCAGTTAACCAATTTTTCTAATATATTTTTATTTTCTTTCTTCCTTATTAATATGTGTCATTGTATGGTTTGAGAAAATAATTCGTTCTGTGAGACAAAAACTTGATGCTCAGTTATTTCATTCTGCCTCCAGTGTCCCTTTCCCATGAATGATTTATTTAGTGGGAATTGCAGAACTAGAGGGAAAAGATAACGTACTTTGTATATACAGAATTTTAAAAAGGAAAGTATGCATCTCTGATGGTCAAGCAGTTGTTTTCAGCCAACTTCCGAAGCTTAGGTCCTCTTTTACAAGTTAGTTGTGCAGAAGTTTATCCATCTGTCCAGAAGAGGTTAGCTCCTCAGAACTGTAGACCCCGCAGAGAACTTCCATGTGATCTATTCCATAAATTAAGTCTATACAATTTGTCTTTCCACTGCTGTGCCTCATTCTGTAGTTACGTTTGGTGTAATCCTGGAGACCCACCACAAGAGGACTCCATCAGCATATTTGCTAGGGAGATACCTAGTTTCATAGACTCATAGAATGGTTTGAGTTG
The DNA here is from genome assembly GCA_013398125.1 of Aegotheles bennettii. NCBI lineage: Eukaryota > Metazoa > Chordata > Aves > Caprimulgiformes > Aegothelidae > Aegotheles > Aegotheles bennettii. The sequence continues at coordinate 1,024 of VZRW01007946.1, forward strand.
GGAAGGACCTTAAAGAACATTCAGTTCCAACCCCCCTGCCACAAGTAGGGACAACTCCCACTAGACCAGGTTGCTCCAAGCCCCATCCAACCTGGCCTTGAACACTGCCAGGGAGGGGCAGCCACAGCTTCTTTGGCAATCTGTGCCAGTGTCTCACATGTGTAACAAAGTATAGAAGCAGAGCTTTGTTTATTCCCTGCTAGTAATAGCTTCCCATTACACATCTTTTTCAGTAAGCCTAATGCATAAGGTTGTGTTCAAAGCAATAATAACAACAATAATAGTCATAATAAAAACAAGCTACATAATATCTAAGGTTTCATGCAGCCCTTACATCCTTTCGGGTAATTTAGAGGCAGGATTTTGTAGGAAACATTATTCTACTAAAGTACAGTTCATTGCAGCATACCAAGGAAGGAAGAAGTAGTATGTGTATATCAAAGCTGATAGAAAAACATTGTGCGTAGGAGTGTGTGTTTTTTCCGATAGAAGCTTTCTATTGTGCATGTATACTAAAAAGCAGAATCTTAAGAATTTCCCAGACTGTAATGTGTAGCTTTTAGAATTTAACCTTAATGTTTCTCTAGCTTAGTTTTTATTAGACTTTTGTTTAGCTAAGCTTTACTGTATATGAATTAATTCCGGTAGGTTTTTCTATTAAGATATTTTCTAATTAATTTATTTGTCCTATTTGTGGAATAATAGGCCAGTGAAGTACATGGCAGTATCACTACCTGATAAATCTCTTGTCTTTAGGACATGGTTAACAGAAGAATTGCAATGGATATGATTCTTAAGGTGGCTGACTCTCAGCAGCATCGACAATTCATTTTGCTCACCCCACAAACCATGAGGTAATATTGTTGTGTTATATTTCCTGGTAGAAGAATTACAAGCAAGTTCTATTGCAAGGAGTATAACTTGAAAAAAATAAGAGAAGAAAGAAATTTTTCTCTCTGTACCAGTAAAACATCTGACAATTAAGCAGTTCATTGCTGATGGTTCTGGGAATTTCTAATAGGTTTTTCACTCTTCCTTACATACTGTCTCTTAATATGCTAGTTCAGTGGACTTGAATCAGTTTATCTTAAGTAGAACAGCTTTGTGAAGTGTTTTATTGTCTACAGTAGGCTCCTGGTAGCTTTTAGCTCTGTATCTCCACTTCAAAAATTATCAGAAGACTTTGCATTTTTCCTATTAATACTACAGTACTTTCAAGATGTTCATTGTTTGAGATTTTTTTTTGTGTTTTTTTGTATTTTTTTTTTAAATATCACTGAACTGTTAACTTGTTGTTTTCTGTTTTGTTGTGGTTTTTTTTTTTTGCTCTAGTAGCCAGAATTCTTTTAAAACCTCCATAAAGTCCCTGGTAAAGCCATGCCCAGCTNTTTTTTTGATTTTTTTTTTAAATATCACTGAACTGTTAACTTGTTGTTTTCTGTTTTGTTGTGGTTTTTTTTTTTTGCTCTAGTAGCCAGAATTCTTTTAAAACCTCCATAAAGTCCCTGGTAAAGCCATGCCCAGCTTAAAGGGATAGTCACTGTCTAAACTTATGCAGCCAACTCTTCTCTGTAGTAGCCAAATATCATTAGTGAAGCTAGCAGAGGATAACTAAGCAGTCTTCAAAATGAAGATTATTTACTCTTTAATTGTATTCACTTACTAAAATCTATAAAAAATAGAATAATGGTATTTTTCATATACTTCAGGAATTTTTGGTATTGTTACTGTTTAAAAGTTTAATAATTCAAGTGCAGCTTGGTTTTGTTATATTTTGTTACATGTTGCATGTTCAGTAAACAACTTAACAAAAATATGGAGGCACCTTCAGAAAAAACACATTTAGGATAATCAGTGGAAAAGCCTGTATGTTTAATGTGTAATCAATAACTTTGCCCATTCTTAGGATGATGTGAGTGATTATATATATATATATATATATATGTGAAGTGTATGCCACTTCAGGATCTTTAAGGCAAATATGAACTGTATTTTATCATTATTTCATTTGGAGTTTTCTCTTAAAAGTACCTTTTTTATAATTAAGACAGTAATTGCTAGAAATCACGATTGAAATCATTGCCTTGACCTCAAGCTTTTACTGCAGTCTGGCTTCAGCCTCAGTTCAGTGAAGCCCGAACTTTGCCCCGTGTTACTATTTTTTAAAAAACGTCATTTAAAAAATTTAAAGGAAAATATGGAAAGAATCAAATGGAAATACTAAAATTTATAAATGGTGCATACTTTCTTTTTAGTTCTCTGCCTATGAGTTCCCGTATTCGAATCTTCCGAATGCAAGACCCTGAAAGAGGCCAAAGAACACTGGAATACAGAAATAGGGAAGAAGAGGAAGATCAATAAGTATCTGTGTGTATGAATATGGCATACACATTCTACGATGTGTGTAGAATTATTACTTCCTTTTATCAGATACTCTCAGGAAAAGAAGACTTTCTTGTTTGTTTGTTTGTTTGTTTGTTAAAGAGTTTTAGGTATGTTCAAGTTGATGTTTTTATCAGTTGTTCTGTTTTTTCTTCTGGAAAAGTTGAAACATATTTTGTTATCCTATGGAGTAATATTTTAATAAACAGTGAGAACCAGTACTTGTGGTAATGTTTTAGTGTCTCTACACACCTAAAACTAGCATTAAGTTAAAAATCTTGGTGTCCTCTAGCTCTGCTTTAGCTCTGCTTTATTTCTTGAACATGTGTTAATTAATACATGCAGTAAAACGTGTTTCAGTTATTTTCCAGCAGCTGAACATGAGGAGCTATTAGTACTTGTAGCGGATACTTTCATAATTAGAGAAGCGAAGAATTTATTTGCAGTATATGATCTGGGCAGGAAAAAAAGTGCTTTTATTTCTTCTTAAAGAGTGTATAGGGAAGAGCTTGGGTTTCATGGGACATGAGCTTAGAAAACCTAGCAAATTGTGGCTTTATAAGCTTAGATTCTTAAATTCCATAAACTAAGTTTCTTGCACAGACTTGAGTTTGCAGGTATAGACCTAGTCTGTTGATATTCATTATATTATAATGAACTAAAGTGACAGAAGTTCTTCTAATATAGAAGAATGAAGTGGAATAAGAGTTTTGGGACATAATGCAGTAAATTTTCTGCAGCATTGTAGGCCTACGTTTTATTGGGTGCCTTTACCCCCCACCCCTCTCCCCCTTTACTGGGACTATATTAAAGCAGTTAAAGTAAAATTAACTTGTGTTTTATTTAAATAATACAAACATTTATTTTGGATGAGGGAGAAAGAACAACCAGATTCTTTCAAACTGCCCCAAATTAACTTTTTTCTCTTCTGTTCTCCTTTCTCCAGGAACTTGAAATTGTTGGGAGCTCTTAAAAAACAATCACTTTTTAGAGTTCAGCCTTTAGATACACTTTTTTTTCTTTTTTTGTTGTTGGACAGTATGGCAATACAAAAGCCATTGAGACAACTCGGAGAACAGTTTTGCAGTTTCTGCAGTTACTGAATGGCAGTTCCTCAATAAAACCTCATTGCCATGTAAGTTCTAACTCAACTTCGTAGCTGAATTTCTTTTTAGCTGCTGCACAGTAGTTTGTGTTCTTTCATATTGTTTATTTTTCACGCAAGCAGCTATTGAAGTTTTGGGTATCTCTAAAATATGGAAACTAGGTAAGAATTGAAGGAAATACACTGAGAAAGCTAGCTGCAGTCCTAGTGCACTCTGTAGGAATTAAGTCTAGTAATCTTTTAAAGGCTTCATATGTGTACTTCTGAAAGCCCAGGGTAATGGGCCAACAAACTCATAACAGCCTTGAGGAGGTTACTGGCAAAACAGGCTCTGGTTGAAGTGCGTGGCAGAAGAGAGACAGACTGTGATCATAAATCGAAGTGGGGAGGTTCTGGCTGGATAAACTGCGGGGAGGAATTGTTGATAATGAAGATACGAGGCACTGGAGCATGTTGTCCTGATAGGCTGTAGAATCCCTATTCCGGGAGGCTTTTGGGGTCTGAGTGGACTGCTGCACCTCCTTCAAGCAGGGGGTTGGACAAGAGACCACTGGAGGTCCCTGCCTAACTAAACAATTCCATACTCCTGTGATTTGATGGAATATGTATTAAAGATACTTTAGGATTATGTGAAAGTACTGGAGGGACAGGGGACGGGACAGGACAGGGGAACGGGACACCATACAAACCGCATACTTGTCAAAACTTGTCTGGAACACAAGCCCAGTTTGTTTGTACTGGGAGTCCTCGGTACTATTACCTGATCATGAACCACGTGTTTGGTTTGACTCTGTTTTATGATGAAACTAGAACAAGTTTGAGACCCTTTTACAATATGAAATCATAGAACGGCATATCATTATTTCCTCCTGTTTCTTCAGCATCCAAAAGATAAGGCAAGAGTGCAGAGGCAGGAGAAGAGCATTTATCTTCATTAGTACATTTAAATGAGTCGTGTGGAGAAAAGAGCTTATGGAAAATTACTGCATTCTTACTGAGCTAACACTTCAGCTTTCTCCCAAGTGTTCTATAGGCTTACTTGAAATATTGGAACACTTGGCAACTATTCTCAGCTTTGGTTCAAATCAGTATGTTGTATTTATTTTAATCTACCAGTGTACTTGATGAAAATATGTGCCTGACTGTATAATTATTATAAGCAACTGTTACTAGTTCTGAATTGCTGAAGCACTTGCTTGGATGCACTTATTTTTGCAGTGATCCTAAGGTCTCAAAACTATCATATTCTTGGTAAATAGAGAGTTTACTATGTCAGCTACCTACAGAGAGAATTACAGTGCTGATGTTATATTTCGTGACAGTGTGCTGAATTTTTAATGCTGCATTAAAATAAATGTAGCCTGTCCAGCTACATGAATGTGAGGTGCAGGGAAATGTAGAATTAGGTACTGCTTCTCTATTAAAAAGTATATGTATACCAAAGAGGCATAAACTCCTAGGAATATTCAGCATCCTCTCTACAACTAGTAATTTAAGCCCGAATGGAAATAATGGGCATATAATTCTCAGAAGTATGTAACATTTTCAGAATGCATTTTATTTTGAAGTTACAGCCAAACATACAAAGTATACCACTCTCTAGTTTGCTAAGAATATTAACCTGTGTAGTCTAAGTAAAATTCTGGTATTAAAAAATGTAGTTGAAAATTCTGATTGTTTGGAACAAAAAGAAATTTAAATTTGAGAGGATGGCTGTGGTTGTGGCAACAATTGATTCTCTGTTCCCCCACCATGTTTATTAGCAAAATATGTAAAACTGTTTTGTTCGGAGTTTTTTTTCCCCTCAATTTTTAGATGAGCTTCCCTTTTTAAATTTGAAAGTACAGAGAATGATTTGGTTTGTGTCATGTTTTATTGTCTGATTTTTAGCTATTAAGAGTAGCGTCTCATTTCTTCATAAGGCAAAGAAGAAATATCAAACATGCAATTGTAAGATGTTAGACTTTTTTTTTTTAATCCTGCGAGAACTGTTTAAAGCAACTGGGTTTTCCTGCACTATGGTGTAGGAAAGATTTTTTTTATCTGCAATTTCTGCAGCCTTATAGTTCTAGATGCTTTTCCCAGGGCTGCACAAAACTTGTACTTGCCACAGTATGGAAATAAACTGGGTTGACGCATGTAGGTGGAAGGTGGTTCACTGTCCCTTCTAAATCGTTATACTTCATGGTTAATATATCAGTAATGAGTTTTGATAACATACTTTTATATTGATGTATTTTTATATATGACAACATATTTATATTATATATATATATTTATATTTTTTGACAAATATTTTTATGTTAAACCCAGGGTAGTTTAGTGTCATATAATAAGAGGAGAGACTCTTACTCAAGGAGGGAATAACATTAAAGACCAGGTTTAGGCCAAGCAAATAAACTGTATTTGACTTCCAGCTAGCTTAAAAAGCTACGTAAGCACAGGTCTAGTAGGTATACTGTTAAATCTTAGCATTAGCATCTTAAAGGATAAACAGGTGCTCTGTTGGTAAATACAAGGACTACAACTTTTGGTCTCGTATAATATGACTCTTCTAGTGAGTGAGTGAGTGCAAAGTATTCTTCATGCTTTCATAATGAAATATATATTTCCCAGTAGTATAGTGACAAATAATTAAACAGATTGAACTTTTTTTTTCTATTACCGTGCTGAAGACATAAAATAAGAATTAGGGGAAAAGGTCAAATGTTATAAATTTATTTTGGGACATATATATTGCAACCTCTGTGGAAGCTGTTGAAAATTCAGGCAAATATCAATACACTTCCAATAAAACCTTTAAACTTCCAATAAAACAATATTTTAAACATTATATATATATTTATATATACTTTTAATTAAAGGGATCATTTTAGCAGGATTTTTTTTTTATACTGCATTCCTCTGACATAGCTCTTTCTGGATTGAAGGGATGCAAATGAGGTAAGAATTAAGGCAAACCTAAAAGGCATGCAAATGAAGTACATTTATATCCACTGACAATACAAGCACATGTGTGGATCAGACTTAAGAGCTGAGGAACTCTTCCCCTCTGTCTGTCCAGTACTACTTTACAGCAGAATGGTGACATGATTTATAATAAACAGTTAACATTACCATGGGAATTCAGTGTCACTAACATTACTCAGTCTAGGAGACACAGAGCTAGCATCAGTAAAACATGAACAATAAATAATATAATTCACTGCAGCACAGGACTGCTGCACAGGCTTCAGAGGAATAGGGTTGTTATGAAATGACATTGCACACATCACGTTGTGGCAGTTTATTTTTATAATATATACTTTTAAAATTCTTTAGCAAATGACATTCTCATGCACACAAGTGTTTCAAACACAAGAAGCAAGTCCATTTATAGGTAGTCCAAGCAAATTTTTGTGTGTGTGGAAATAGCTGCAAACTGAATGGAACATTAAACTTCTGTGCAGTCTATGACGCATTGTACGCAAGCTCATTTTTGAATGTCACACTGCAGGAGTAATACAATGGAAGGATCACTCTTTGCAGCTTCTTTGAATTCATCCAGTGTGATCTGGTCATCTTTGTTCTTATCCATCTTGCTGAAGATCTTGTCTACCCGTTGCTCAGGCGTCAGACCATCCTCGTTCATTTTCATCATTATCACAGTGCCCACCATTTTGTAGATGGCCTTTGGAAAGAAACCAAATAGGAAACTCAGCAAATGAATGAACCTGATTTTTTTTTATGTGATAAATTCCAGACAGATATTCCAATAATAAAATGATTGCCAGTTTCCCTATAGACTTTTTTCTTTTTTTTTTTTTTCTTTAGAATCAGATGTCCACGTACTTAAAACAAAGAAGAATGTGTTTCACTTTCTTTAGATGTAGATTTATTTTGGTGGTTGCATTTTGTATCCTGGAATGAATTTATTTGGCTTTCTCTTTCACAGTGCAAAACTGCTGCAATCTATTCTCTGGATCAACTGTTTATTGGGCTTTTAGTCACTCCGTTGAAATATTTCACATAAATTCTGAATAATCAGTTTCAGACCTCATCACCTTTTAAGAGCTTTCTATGTATATATGTGAGCAAAATCTGGTATTAACTACTGTGGTTAGTAGCCAGCAGATGACAAGGGAGGTAAACGTTATCCTTCCTGTTATATGCTGTGGTCATCCTAAAGCCCATCTGTGAGAGCTCACTTAGAATACTGTGTTATCCCTGTAAATTTCTGTAATCATCTAATGTTAATCTCCAGTAAGGTTTCAGCTACTTTGAGCCACAAACCAGTAATTTCATGGGTGTCAAGTGATTTTGAGATGGGCTTTGTAAATCCTTTGCTGTGCTGTTCTTATGGTTAATATGTTAATTAGAAAAAAGAATTACCTCTGGGTATTTAAAAGCTTATATGGGCATATGTACTCTGTGATTCTCAGAGATTATGAAAATGTTTGTGTGCTTGCACCACTTAGGCATGAGCATAGGGTGACTGTAATGTATGCTTTTAATGATACAGTACAGCCTCTTGAGTATACCCTCATCTGAAGGGTATGTGAACAATTAATCGAATTTCATGTTCACATGTGTTATTTTTAAGTGTCACATTGATCTCACCTCTATAATTTCCAGCATTTCCACTCTTGTAATTTTACCATCACCATCCAGGTCGTACATGTTGAAGGCCCAGTTCAGCTTTTGCTCAAAACTGCCTCGGGAGGTGATGGACAGTGCACAAATGAACTCTCTGAAGTCGATGGTCCCATCTCCATTTTTATCAAAGGTTCGGAAGGCATGCTGGGCAAACTTTGAAGCATCTCCATATGGAAAGAACTGCAAAATAAAGTAATAAATGAAACTGTGGGCAATGCCAGGGAGCAAGCTATGTATCTGCCTGCAGAACACACAAGTGTGTTTATGCAGAGTTGCTGGTAGGTTTTGTATGAAACCAAAGATATGCAATGTAAGCTTTTCGACTGGATGATCTTGAAGGTCTCTTCCAACCTCGAGGATTCTATGATTCTATAACACAGTGTAATGATTATTAAAAACTTTGTACAGTTTTAGTAAAACTTCCTACAATTTTATTAAAAAATTTCTACAAAAATCTCTTTGTTTACTGCAAACTGTATTACAAATATATTTAATGCTAATTTAAAGCTAATTTAACTAGATTAACCTTAAAATGAAGTTGGGTTCAAATGGGAGATTGTATGTAGTATTCTCCAACTATGAAATACAGCAACCAAGATGCATTTTAACGTTGTTTATTCTGGCTGGGAGTAACCAGCCCTTGACATGTTGTAACCAAGTAGATGTGTGGGCCTGTTGTTATATAACTTCATGAATTTAAAAAAAATTAAAATCCACACATAGCATAATAAAACAGGAATGTATGTTCTCGTATGTCAACCAACATAATACAAGTACATAAGATGAGAACTGAGATTCAGTTAAACAATACAGGACAATGCTTTTCATGTTTATTATCCATTATCAGTGAACACTGCAACTGAGTGTAGCTTAACAAAGTATTTTAAATGACCATAACATGTAGGTTTTCAGCTGATATTTTTTCCCCTCAAGAAATGTATGACTTAAGATATTTGAGACAGTGTTTGTTCTTTCTGTGGCCCAGACTCAAGAAAACAAGTCTTAAGAAGGAGTTTTAACCCGGTGCTTAAGTCCCATTGCAGTGAAGGGACTGTATGCAGAAAATTATTGTTTCTATATTCCCTGCTCGATTTCATGGAGGTTTTCATGCTCCTAAAATAGAAATGTGCATTACTCTTAATTTGAGAGCTATCTCCTTTTGTGCTTTTTAAAATTTCACACCTTAGTAAGTATTGCATTTAGTAATGCAAGTGTGAAGGGAAGCCTTCAGTGGCTGCCGAGGAAGAGTGTTTGTGCTTTACAGTTTTCCATTTCCCCATCCAGAGCTTTCACTGCAGGCTGACGCTTGCTGTGGTCAGCTGTGAAAGCTCTTGAACAATATACTCGGATTTCATGGGGGATTTTGGGGATCTCACAGCATATACAGAAATGGGTGCTACTAATCGTCTGACTAAATACAGATGTAGAACATGGCAAGCCTTTGCTGCTTTTCCTTTGAGGAGGCCAAATGACTGTTCGGATACTGTGTCTTACCCTAAAAATGCAAAACTTTTTGTGTGCAGCCAGCTGCTTGCGCTGTGTGGCCATGTGGGTCATGTCAGGAGCCACTGCAGCATTGCTGAAGGGGTCCTGAAAGTTTCCTTTAAATTTACTGTTTTCTCTGATACCAACTTTTCAGACACAATACTGGATAACCTTTGCGTTGATGAAGAGGTATGATACAATCACCTTTCTGGCTCAGTAGCATTATAGTCATCATAAAATCATCCTCTCTCGCTCAAAAGAGAGCAGGGTGACATTTTGCCCACCTCCATTCATTCAGAATATTGCCTTGTTGTGAATTACCCCCAGAAGGATGCAAATTGCTGTATTACCTCAGAAGAGGTATCACATATGCACATCTCACTTCCCAAGTATCCTTTCAGGAATATATTTGTTGAACATGGTGGGGAGGCATCGAGAGAGAGGGACACTGAACCCATTCCTGGGGCATTTTGTCCAGGTTAACATGTCAGAGTTGTGATGTTCTCATTTGACAAAGTATGGGTCAGCATCCAGCTGCGGCTCCTACACCCCTTCTCAAATAGCTGACAGAGGCTTTTGGGATTGTCTCCTTCTGAAAATGTAACTTATGTACTCAACCCAGGCCCTGTTTCTGTTTTGATAATCCAAACTGATGGAGCTGTAAATACCTCAAGGTACTGTTGCAGCTTTTTTTTACTTTCTGTTTTTTGACCTTTAAAAATTTTTGGACTCTTGTATGGTAAGAATGATGCAGCTGGTAAACACGTATAGAGGTATATGGATTCTCTGATCCAGTTCAGAATTGTAGTGACTGCAGCTACCAGACCTTGCTGAAGCTCTTCTCATGCAAACCTCACCCCTTTGTCAAAGCAAACTGAGCTGCTTCTGCAGGAAGGCTCTTTGGGCTCACAATCCCACATTCACTGTGTCAGAACAAAGTTTTGTGAATGTTATCCAAAACCTGAACGTTCCTCGCCAGGTTATTGAAGATCCTGCTCATTGCTTTCTCTTCACGATCTACCTTTTCCCCAACTTCTGTATCACCTGCAGATGTTAACATAGGTGATATTTAATTTTACATGGGTGAGTACAGATACATGTATACTTCGGCAGGTCACTGGTGGGAAGTTAAGAAGTGGCTCTTGTGCCCTGTAGCTCCACTGGGACCACTGCTCCCCCTGCTTCTACTCTCGGGAGCTCACTGGCTGTTCAAAAAGACAATTAGGATAATCTTGTGCTTTTTAAATCTGTACTGATCACTGGCGTGTGACGTATGGGTTATGAAACAAAACACTTCAAAATTTCACAGTCTTGCAAATGTTTCAGTTAAGAGCTGACTATTGCTGAGGATGCTTGGTATTTCTGTGACTCTGTCACTCTGCAGTCTCCAGAACAGGCAGGCAAGCAGGCAGAGGGAAATGGGATTGTCCTTTTTGCTGTTCAGAGAAACAACACATTCAGGTGCTATTCTCCTATGATCCAGACTGAGAAATGGTAAAAATGTACAGGTGGGACCAAAGAACTCAAATGCAATGAAGAAGCTCACCTATGAAAATAGCTAAGAAGTGGCAGGCACCCAGAAAGACTCAAAAGGCCAAGAACGAAGTGGGGGATTGGGAGGGGTGAGAGACCAGAGATGCCAAAGACCGTTTCTAAATTATCCTTGGGGAAACATGAACATATCATTCAATGTCCCATCAAAGATGCATAAGCAAGCTGTGCCTACCTCTTGTGCCACTCATACCATCAACCTCATGTAGCAGAGAAAATCATCCTAATTTTTTTCATCACAGAGAAGACAACATCTTCTCTTCTGAGGTGAGAATGGCAGTGGCATTGCTCAGAGCTAAGCCTTGGAATTTACAGCCAAGTAAGGTGAAAAAATGGAACCAGTTTCTTTATTTTTAATTTTTCTCTCTATTTGCCTTCCTCTAGACAGCAAATGCAGTAAAAGATCCTTTGGGGACTGAAGGCACTCTTCTCCAGTCTGTACCTGCTGATTTGTATTATTTTTAGCTCAGAACGACTAAAAACATTGTCAAAACTTGTTTAAAAACCTACTTGAAGACTTCCATTGGCCTGTTTTGAAATGATACATAAATAAAAAATGAAGTAAAAGAAAACCAAAACAATTACAGAGCAAAGAAGCCAGCTCTGGTAAAACATTATTTGACTATTAAAATACAGTGAGGCCTTAGCAACGTGTAAAGGCACACACTGTTAACTGCTTTCAGCCTAGTCTGAGCCAAGTGGCAATGGGAGACAGGGATCACTGGGAGACAAACACCCATTTTTGGCAGAGGGGATACGAGGAGGCTTGGTTTGGTCTGCCTCATATGGCATTCTGGCATGAGCTTAGTAAACGCCTCAGAAACAAGTAAAGAAACACAACTGGGAATTTCAGAGGCTGCTGGGTAAGTCAGTGGGTCCTTCAGCCTCCCCTGTCAACCCTTGTCCTAGTGATCAAAGCATCCAGTTCCCTTCTGCTGCAATGGTGCTACTGAAAAGTGCTCTCTACACACCAGCATTGCCTCCTGCTTTACACTTTTCATCCAGAATTCAAGAGGAACGATACCTGCCTGGGCTTTTCATAGCAGTCAGTTCCACAGGTGACCAAACACTGGTCAGTCCTTTGTTTCTGCGTCTCAGCTCTTGCCTGGCCTGTGCTTTTTGTGACCGGTTAGATCAACATGCTGGTGTGTGAAGAAAGTGTTATCTCTACAGACAACTACCAATTAGGAAAGGAAAAAGGAAGATGTGAAAAAAAAAATAATAAATTCCTCTTATTCTTCTAAATTTTGGAGGAGAATGTCTTGTAGGTTCTTAGCTCCCAGAGTGTTTCTGGATGCTTTTTCCATTCCTGGGGAGAAGGGGGTTCATAGGGTCCCAGAATAAGAATATCTAGTGAATAGCATCAACAAATTGTACATAACTTAAGTCTTAAGGAAACTGATCAAATATCTAGAAATATGTATCTGCTTGGCTGCAGATGCTTCGAGCATCTTTGAAGAGATGCTGTTCACAGACAACTCTGAGACCAACCCTATTCAGATCATCTCTGGGAGGGAGTTACTGAAAAAGCATAAAGCATCTGATAAAGCATATGGCTAAAGCTTTAGCATATGGCTAAAACATAAAGAAGAAACAAACCCAAAAGCAATACACTTCTTCAAATTCTCCAATCATGTGGGGGTCCAAAAAAGAAGGGTCTTTCCTTCATTGGTAGGGTGGGCTGGAGAGACTCTATGGATGGCCTGAGAAGTGTTTTGTTTTTCGTGCTATGTTTTATCATGTTTGAGATGCATTTCTATTAAAAGGGAAATTCAGCTATAAAATGGAGAAAACCAGAATTAGAGTAGTGTATAGAAAGCTGAACATGCTGCCTACACATGGCCGGGTGATGACACAGTCACTGATGTCAGGTCACAGCTTCCAGCACAGAGGTGGGAGCTGGAGTGCAGAACAGGAGGTGGGAGAGCAGGAGATAAATACAGGGCTTCTGCATCCCAGGCTTAGAGAAGATTAAAGAAGAAGCTGCCGATTCCCCCAGGAGCTGAGATGCCCCATTTGGGGCTCAGCACTGCTACACTCTGCCAAGGGCTGAAGCAACAAAGAGGGATGAGCAAGGCACAGCCAGTGCAAGAACCAGCACGAGCATCATTGGGGCCAGCACATGGAAACAATCCTAGAAGTCGGCTCCCATGGGAAAAGTCTTACAGAATTGGTGCTGTTACACTTTAGGAAGGAGTTACCCTATTTATCTACCTTCACAGAATCACAGAATCACAGAATCCTAGGGGTTGGAAGGGACCTCGAAAGATCATCTAGTCCAACCCCCCTGCCAGAGCAGGCTCACCTAGAGTACATCACACAGGAACGCATCCAGGCGGGGTTTGAATGTCTCCAGTGAAGGAGACTCCACAACCTCTCTGGGCAGCCTGTTCCAGTGCTCTGAGGGCACCCTACCTTGTTAGGATTTTCTTTTCTTTTCTCCCTTTAAAAAGTTTGCTGGCTACCCAGTTCACCTTTGCAAGTAGGCAACATGAGCATTTTGAGAATCAGAAATTCCTTTTGGCTGCTGGTAGAAGGTCAGACACCAGTCTGAGCTCCTAAATCTCTTAAATTTGAACCCAGTTGCTGATAGCTGCCGGTCAAGCCCCATCTTACAAATGGTCGGAAGTGAGTAGCCCTTTGAAGTGTATTTGCTTAACAGCTCTAACAGCTGTTGCCCATAATCTTTTCTGTAGAGGGACCAAATTCAGACTTGAGGTTTTATCCCCAGCTTTGTATGTCATGAATCAGATACAGCCTTCCACTCTGCAGAGCCACAGCGTTAAGTGTGTTTGAAACTACAGTACACGAACGCTGTGAATATTTTCACCACGAGATAAAGCTGCAGCAGTATTTGGGTCATTGAGGGGGATGCCTGTGACGACTGGGGAGTAGGTTGCCGCTCACTAGTTTTTCAAGAGGTTGAAGCTCTGGGCTCCTGTCAACCATACAAAGGCAGGATTTGAGAAGGTAAGAAAAAAGAATATTCTTTAATTCTCTCCTTTAGAAAAAATAATTGTAACTTACTATAACGTACTCTACTCTTGCACTCCGTGTGTTAAGGCATGAGAAGGGGAAGAGATGTACAGGCTGTGACCATCTCAGGACCTGTTTGGAAGGTTGTGCTGCTCTAGCACCAGGGTAACCCACAGGGCTGCAGCCTGTGCCTGCAAGCACCCCTTTGTACAAAACTGAAAACTAATGTAACCGGAGCATAGCCACAGCAGCACAAAAAGACACAGCCAGTACATTTGTCCTTCTCCTGGAAGAGATTTGACAGCCCTGGGAATACACAGCTCAAGGGCAGGTCAGGACAGATAAACTTCTAAAATAGATAAAGATATATTTTCAAGACTTCCCGAGGATGTGTGGATTAAGAATGGATAGGGCATATTGTCCCCTCTTATTCAGTTATATCTCACCCTTATTCCCTGGAGTAATGCCAGTGAAAGGAATGTGAAATGTTACAGGCCGCCTCCAGGCCCAGCGCTGGAGCGGAGAGGGCTGGCCAGGGAGCATCCCACCAGGGGTGGTGGGGACTGGTGGGGAAGGGACCAGTGGGATAGGGCAAGACCAAGCAGGACAGGGTTGTGAGCAGGAACGCCTGTGGGCATAAGAGCCTCAGCATCATCCTGGGTTGGTGCTGTGCATCGCTCTTTGGTCAACGCAGAAAGGCTTCCCCAAAGAGCCATGAAGCAGTCAAGTTAGGTGTCAGAGCCTTCTCCCTTGACTGGCTATAGGGGGAGCAGAGGGATCATTAAGCTTCACTTATGTTTCTTATCAAAAAGTCTGCACAGTCCTAAGTGGGGAGACTTCTAGTCCTTGTAATTCTCAGACAGGGCCTCCTCCCAGATTTCTTCCATATATTTCTGGCTGAACAAATGTTTTCAGTGCTTGCCTACAAAACAGGCTTTCCAAAATCAACCAGTGGGATGATGCAACATCCTTCCCCTGCTTAAAGGTCTCAGCTTGGACATGGAAACCCCAGACGTGCTTCCCTCCCCACTCTGAGACAAGCTGAACAGGCAGCTCAGGAGAAAGCACCGGCTACAGCAAAGTACGGATCAGGGAACTCTGTGCTTCTGTGCTCCCAAACTTTGTCTGAGTTGTGTAAGCTAATATTAAAGGGATCAGAAAGACAGCAAACTTTTTTAAAGACTTTTAATGATTGAGGAACTTCTTTAGGAGAGAGAAGATTTGGATTCTATGATTTCACCCACTACATACATTTTAAAATCTACTTTAACTCAGGTAATTTACATAACACTCCTTTCCTCTTATCTGCATCTTAGCCACTGCCATACTAAGCACAATCTATATTACCAGCAGTATGGGCCAATGCAAACGATCCAATTACTTCAATGGGTTTTGAATTGGGCCTATGATCATGCTAAATCTGAAAGCATTTCCTTACTACTTTCTAGTTCTGTCAAAGGTTTTCCCTGAGTTACTATTCAATGAATGAGATCTTTAATGAACTGAAACACATCCAAATGTTGTTATTCAGGTCCAGACCCCCAGGGGCCTTTAGGCAGCCAAGGCAAAACCCACAAAGAGACATAGGCAATGAAGGGTACCGAGCAATCGCCTCCATAGCGAGGTCTCTTGCCACTCTAAGGTGCCCAAATGTTTCTGCTTTGGCTTTCCAAAGGCTTTTCTTATACAACTCTTCTGTCTAGACTTTGGACATCCTGCTCCCAGAGGCAATTAACCATACCTCACTATGCTGAAGTCCTTCTGTGGTTCTTATCCCCAGTGGTCTATAAATTAAAAGCATTTAGATGCATTTAAATACACACTGAGGATTTGAGTCTCAGAGCTCTCCACGGCAGAAATTCAACTGCAGAGACATAACAGGAAATGAACGAACACCCAAGAATTTGGCTTCACAGAAGCAGAAGTAATTTCAGCATCTATGCATGCTCCCATTAACAATTTAATCAAATGTTAAGGGATTTGGATCTCAGAAATACAGATGTTCCAGTCCTGCTCCCAGCTCTCAGCCACAGAGTAGCAGCACATCAGTACTGAAAGGCACATCGTTTACCTTTGAAAAGTCGAGGGGCTGTCTTGCTCATAGGCATCGAAAATGAAGTGATGGTTACAATGATGTAATTTCACTACTGAAATTCCACAGGTTGGAACTGGACCATGTCTCTACACTGCACTAGAGATGGGATGCTGTAAGAGATCCAGGTATGATGTTCAGATGTGTGGTACAGACATGACCCTCTTTTCAACTTTATCCTTATCCTCTCTTCCTCCTCACCCTGCATTATCACTCCATAAAGCTGAGAAATCCTAAAAGGTCTAAAAACTCTATCAATAGCCACGCCCTGCTACAGCACTGATGCCACTGATCTCCGTATGAGTGGAAGCACGTGCTGCACTAAGGGGCTGATGGTGATCCTCGATGTCTGTTCCACCACAAGTACAGCCAGAGGAAAAGGGGCAGGTTGGTTTGGTCTTATAGGTTAATAATGCATATAAAATTGTCTGGAATAACAGCTGGGTTTTGTGGAAAATGTTTGAAAGCTGAAAGCCTTGCCCAACTACATCTTGTGTGTATTACCAGGCTAGTTAGCTTAAAAATTCATTTTGCTAAGCTATTTTTACTTTGCAGATGAAGCTGGAAAGAGCAAGCACAGTCCTAACAAACTCTGCTCCCAGTTAGTGAATTGTATTTCCTCTGTCTTCCAAAATACAAATAAATTAGTAAAAATGGTACTACTGTGTTAGAGTTTGTATATTTTAAAATCCAAGCTCAATGTATTACTCTTAGGCACCAATGTAACCCAAGAAACAGCATGATTACCAAAGCAGACAATGATATTTAGACTGTACACGTGTAGGACTGCATCTTCTGCTGATGGAATACACAATGAAGGAACTGCATCAATGTACTTTTTTCTCTTGCATGTTAATATAGCTAAACCACTTCAGAAGTCAGATTCATCTCATGTTCCTCCTACAGCTGCCTGTACAAGGAGCAAAACAGGATCAGTTTTCCTCTATCTCCTTCTTCTCCCATTCAGCCTTTGAAGGGCTATTTTCTCCTTCCAGCTTGCCATACACATACCAAAGCACTTCACACCCAAAGCATGTGAGTCCCTGCTCAGTTCTGGGAGAAAGGCCATTTTCTGGCTTGACTCTAGCCTTTTTATTGTGGTCTACTCAAACAAAAGGTCCACTGGGTTGACCCACTGGAAAAATGTAGAATCAGAGCATGCAACATCACAAACCAGTACTGCAGACCTGCATGGCTTTTACCAGCCAGATTTCTTTGGATGAATCAAGTTCTTCTCTCAAGTCAGCCAAAAAAAAAAGAAGATTCTGATTTTGTTTGCTCAGTATCAGGGAACAGATTATCGCATAAGATTACAATGGACTGATACACATGAATTGGGGCTTCAGCTTGACAGGATACAGACCTGAACCTTTCAACACTGGCAAAGTTCATTGCTGCAAAGCAGAAACCAGCAAAGTATTTTCTGCAGCAAGGTAAATAAAAAAATACATCAGGGATAAAGCATCAGTTGCAGAGCAGGGAAGATACAGAAAGATGAGAAATGGGTCTCAGCAAAGGATATGAGAAGAATGAAATACTATTAAGAAGACTTGAGATGAGGATTAGATATCAGAATAGGTTGTCCAGGGAGGTGTTGGAGTCACCGTGTCTGGAGGTGTTCAAGATTCATCTGGATGTGGTGCTGGGTGATATGGTTTAGTGGTGATGTAGGTAGGGGTTGGACTGGATCATCTTGAAGGTCTTTTCCAACCTTGATGATTCTATGATTTAGGAAAAGCTGAAAAAGCTTCCTTGTTTCTTGTGACTGACCTCAGAGCAATACATATACACCTCAGTTCATACTTGTACACTGTCCAAAAGCTAACCCTCATGGTAAAAGCCCACTGGCTTTTTGCCCCCATGGATGCTGAGTCTGGTTTAGCTGCACTCTAAGCAAACCTGCAGTCTAAGGTAGAAATGTTGTCCCACCTAGGAAACCTGCCTCTGGCCACCTGGCTTCAGCTTGCCAGAGGGTCCCAAGGCAGTGGGCAGCATCCACAGCTGTGGGTCTACAGGTTTCATCAACATCTGAGCCACAGGGCTGAGCCTCTGGAAGGGATAATCTTGAGGACCACCAAACGCAAGAGTCTAAATGATTATTTAGATCCAGGTCTCAGTTCTCAATATGTAAATTTATGAGATGTCTACCACCTCAGGGGTGCTCTGCAAGGATAAATACAATAAAAATCTGTGACTATTTCAGATACTGCTGCAGTGGGAGTCATACAACCAGCAAGAACTGGGGAGAACTGCCAAACCGCATGGATGTTTACTGCTTATGTCTCTGCTCAGTAGCTTTAATGCTGTGAACACGTATGCATACACAGAANACTCCTCCCATACACAGACACATGGGGCGGCTTATAAGCAGCTGTCAGTTCTTCACATACAGAAGACACATTTAGAATAGCTAAGAAATCTAATTTCTCCCCTTTGCAGGGAAAATTTACAAGTTGCACAGGCTGAAGTGGGATCAGAGAAAAGTCTGTGTCTTACCCAGACCTCCAAGGACTGTTACTAGCTCTTAAACTAGCATTTAAGGACTAAGTCACCCTGTATTGCAGTTGTTTTTAGCCATTGCAGAAATGCTCACTTGAAGCACATGGAGAAGAATATATGAGAATTTAGGAGCTGATCTGGAATTATCAATACCAGTTCCTCGCAAATGTGTGAGACACAGGTAAAGTTAAGAGATCAGAGAACAAGAACACACCACAGGCTATGATAAAGCAAGGCCCACAGTAAAAAAATAAGAGCTACAGCCAGCATATGCCAAAAGGTTGGAGGAAGATGGGTGGGAAAAGAGAAGTCATGCAGCTTCTTCTCAAACATCCATCTAGCAGGGTCTACCTCTAAAAAAACTTTCAACCTGAAAAGTTAATCTCTATATTCACATTTGTGGGGAATTAGTCATTAACTAGCAGGAAATGAATTGATTTTCAATCTCAGCTTTTCTGTGATTAATTTGGACAATAAGAAACTTAACTGAGCTGTGGTAGTGCTTTAGGTCAATACACTAGTAGTGTATTGCTCAGTGCTAACAAAAAAAATCTTTAGAGAGAATTGTCGTCAAAACAATTAGTATTGCTAGTGCACAACACCACGACTACCACTGATTAAATGTTATTTCTCTTTGATCTTCCTTAACTAAGCAGCAGTCCTGGAACACTTTATTTATTTTAAGTTTGGCACAGTCTTCCACTACCCCAAGGTCAGTGATAGCACAGGGCTATGACAATGTCAGGATCCTGCTATGCTGTAGCTATGCCCCAGCCTAATTACAACATCCTTTTTCTTGACACCATGTTATCTCTTTAGGAATCTGGGAACATACCAGATGTAGAATACACTGATCTGGGACATTTCTCTCTCTCTTTTTTTTTTGTGCCTCCTCCCCCCCTCCCCTCCAAGATCATCTGACTCCTTTTCATTTCTGAAAAAGGCTTTATTTTCCCAATGAGCTTCAGCTCCAAAGGTTCAGAGTATTAACTTGAATGCTGTGCTTGCTGTATTGTGAAGTCCTTAGTGCATTTCCCAAAAGAATGGGACTATAGAAGCATCAGTCAGTGCTATTTCCAGTCAAAAAGGGATTTGAAACACAAGTCACTGAAGTCTGAGACAACCATCTCATGAATATACAGATGGAACTGCAGAAAAAATTCTTATGCCTGAAACATCTGACTGTCTGATATACTTATGTAATATAAATTCTTACACAGATGGAGTTGTTATAGCCCAGTACTGCAGAAAGAAAACTGCAGAAAGAGAAGAAAAATGTCTGTATAGTTGGGAGCATCTGATAACTGAGGATCTGAGCTCAAGATCTCAGTGAGTGCTAAACTACAAAATCCCTTTTCTTGATATCAAGTGCAAAACCTGCTACTTCAGGAGTTACCAACAAATAACCTTAACTTCTGGGAAGAACTCTTAATTCCCTCACAAGCACAGCTCACTCAAGTGTCCTGGGAATTGGTGGACTCATTTATCTTTACCAACTCATAAAACCTTTGGCCACAGAGCAGTCCTTAAACCTTTCAATCCGAGGAAGGAAACTACAACCTGAAGACCAGAAAGACTAAAGGATGGAGAAAGAGGGAAGTTGTATGGTACCACAAGCATCTTGCAAATATTTGGTCTGCCAAGAAAAGCATTGAATATTCAGGGGAGATAAAATGAGAAGGGCTGACTGCCCCTAAAATCAGCGTGCCCTGCTGCTCATTGCCATCACAGGCAAGAACAGGGAACCCCAACCAGCACCTTCAGGCAACTCAGTCCCAATAGGAAAACACGTAACAGGATAAGTAACTGGACAACAGCCACAGTCTCCAGGTCAGTCAGCGTGCAGCAGCATGCACTTCATCCCTCTGTGCCCAACCAACCCCAGGCAATGGGCTGAGAGTGGCTTTTTTTTGTCTTGTATACAAAACAAGTAACAACACTTAAGGGCTAGGCAAAGTTAATGACACAGAGTACTTGGAAATTCACCTGCGTAAATCCTGACATCTCTTTGCTTGGAGACCACATAACATCTGTTCCTAAGCACCTGTGGTCTTGGATACCTGGTCAGGTACAAGATACACGACAAAGATACCTGATCAGAGTTGGTAAGAGGAGAATAAGGTTCCCATGTGGGACAAGAGGGGGAAGTGCTGAGGGAATGGAAAGGACTCCAAAGTTAGAGGTGAGAGGCAGGAAGGATGGTAGTAATAGTAGCAATATTTAGCATAATAGGTAAGGGGCAGGTGGGCAATGGGTTGGTATCATCTTTCTCATTCCCTAGGCATATCCTATTGACTTTTATTTTTAGTTTCAAAACAACCCAAAAACTCACAGAGGAAGTGTACTAAAACAAAGTTTCTAATGATTTGAAACTGGAAGCGGGCCCACATTTCTAACTGCTGCAAGGCCTGCCTCAAAGCTTTTCTTTTGCAAGGAAGCTATGAGCTGACAGATTTTCAGGTACCTTCAGGAAATTCTGCACAGCCCTACTTAGGAGATCCATCCATCTGTAATCCTTCCCATTCTGTTCTTATGGAGAATAATAATTACAAAAGGACTCTCTAAACACAGTGCTGTTCTAAGATTCCAGCTTTGCAAGCTAATGTATTTTCTTCCATATCTGGGCTTTCTTCTATAACACAAACCTTTTGAAAGATCAATGCCAAGATTACAAGACCAATAGTATATAAAAACTATGAAATACCAGCATTCTGGTGCAAAGGATCACACATATATATATATATATATGGAGTGGACTAAATCAGTTCTTGCTTAGAAAAAATGTCTTGGAAGACAACACTCTTGAGCTCACTGACATTTTAAAAAATCCAGTTATTCATGTCAAGTGTTGTGCACATTTTGAGTTCCACATGAATATCAGTATTATTATTGCTGTTATTGACAGTCATGATATCTAGGAATCTTGGTTGAGCAGCATTTGGATAAAAGCTAAAGCTCAAAAAAGAACAGGAAAGAAGAAAGAGGAAAAGTCAGTGCAAGAAGCCTGGAAAACTCCAACAGATTTTCCCAAGGGTGGGAAAGGAGAAGGGAATGATACAGCCCATTGTGTCACCTTCTGAGAATTAAGAAGATGTATGGGCAGGTCTAGAATAAACCACAGTATTCAAACAATGACAGCTCTCAGTCATATCATCTCCTTGTCTATTGGCTCCACAGATCAACTTCCCTGAGAGGAAGTGATCTTGAACAAAGACTTTCAAAGGATGAATGGAAGGATGTAAAGGAGCATTACAATCTTGTTCCTTGTCTATAATGGTGCAATAAGGGAAAATCCTCTTTGTACACAAATTATTTTTTTCCCTCACTTATGTTTTTTGCCATCTGTAGAAAGAGATGTAGAAAATCTCCCTGTGAGCCACATGGATCACTGCTTTCACACAGAGATGCCATTTCTCTAGATATGTTGTACTGACTGTGCTCATGAGCCAATGCAGATAAAATGTGGATATTGATACCACTGATACTTAGTACTAGATGTTTCCCACAGGTGCCTACTTTTTAGGCAATTGTCCAGCTAAAGAATATAGTATCATCCCACAGAGTAGAGCTTCTCCCCATTTTCATCCTTCCTACTCCAATCAGCTCTTGGGGAATGCAGACTTACTAGATTAATTTGAATGAACTGGATGTTTGGAGGGGAGAAATTACCTAAGATTCTGTATCACTGGGTGTCTGTGGTTTTATCCACTCTTCCAGGTATCAGACATGACCACAAGGGCTCATTTCAAATAAATCAGTAAACCTATTTGTATAAACTGGAACATGCTGCTTCTTGATTTAAAGCACTGCAAGTGAGAGGCAGTGTTGCCTTCTCTCCTGCATTTGCCTGCTTAAGTAACTTAAATCTTTCAGCACATAGTACCTTTGAATTTCAGCTCCTTCCTGCCATGAGAAAACCACCATCACACATGTGCTGCACTGAAGCAAAAAACTACAATGGGTAGAGCAGCCTCTTTTGTTACAGATAAATCAACCAGCTTAGAGTTTATCTGTGACTTGGTTCCTTTAGGATCTTGGAATTATTCATATACTTCGTCTACATTGACTTAATACTAGATGTGATAAGACCTGCCAGAAACAGCCATGCAAAGGGATAATATAAAATAAATTCTAATAAATTTATACCTTTAATTAAAAGATCAACAAGCCTGTACTAATGAAAAAGATGCATCAATACACATGCTTAAGAGAAAGCTGCTATCCATGTCCATTTTTCCAACGTCAGGAGACCTCATTCCATGCACTATTTGACACCATTATAATGACTGAAGTTTCAGCAACACATTTAGGAGTCAGCTGAAAAGAAGACACAATAAAAAGCACTTAAGCAATACACTTCTTCAATGGTGACTCCTTGCTGCTTTATTTATCACACAAGCTTAGTGTAGTTACATGTTCTCCTTCGGATTGTTACCCTCTGTGCACCAGATCAACTGAAGATACTCCTACCACTTCAGCTGTGAATAAAATTCTGAGCATGACAAATGTAAAACCGATGTCTTCACTGTGGTGGTGAATACAATTTCATTTCAAGATCAGATCTATTTGAATTCTTCCCCTCAGCTACACAAAAATCTCTAAAAACCTGAAATCCCAACTAAATCCACTTACAATGAGCAAAATACAGGGAGTATTTATAGACATGGCAAAGCTTAACTACAGGGATGTATCAAAATCAGTGTTTCCCATTAATAAACATTACCTCAAAAATATGCTCAAAAATGTAGACTGATGCAATTTGCACTGCCCAGCAGTATAATTAAGGTAACTAGCTCACATGGGGGAACAACTGTTGCTTTTCCACACTGAGTAATGAATTTGAGTAATGAATTTGACTTTTTCCCCCAAGTATTCCAGTAAACATGTTAAATAAATCAGGTTGTAGGCTTTCATGAATACATAACAACAGCCACCCAGGCCTTAGCAAGCATGCGACAATACAGTAACAGTTACAATGGCAAAAAAAGAGTTCAGTATTGGGGTGAGAATTTGAAGGAGGATTAGTTATACATGCCTTTGGCTAACTTAGCTCTCTTACCTTATGAGAACAGCAGATCAAACCATCTTTAACATTTTTGTACCCCAGTGTCAATAAAGATGACTAAAAAGCCCTATAGACATTAATGGTTGAACAATAAACTTTATAATCATGACCGAACTATTATGTTACCAACTGTCTTCCAGAAGGATGCTGGTTTACGTTTGCCAAGAGGGATCCTCCCAGGAATACTGTTTTTGGTGATGCCAGTTCCCAAAACGTCCTTTTAAAGTTCTCAGCTGGGAAATACAGCCCGATTCCTGACATACCTCCTCTATGAGTTACATAATGCTCTCTAGAGATGAGTTATTTCTAGAGGAACAGTAATTACCTACATTTCACATGTATTTGATAGACTCACATTTTGTACCAGATGTGTTTAAGGCTGAAAAACAATGAGCTAATTCTAGTAAGTTGTTAAATTCTCAAACAAAGAAAAAATAAAAAAAAAAAAGTTACAAGGAAACACAAATAAAACAAGAAAGCTTTCTCTTGACTGGTTGCTATTATCACAGAAATAACAGGTAGGCATCTTCTCCAGCATGGGGGCTTTTCTGAATTTGTCCTCTCATTATTCGTTTCTCAACACACTCTTGGCTTAAAAGGTCTTCTTGACAGTCAAAGGATTTTCTCTCTAAACACTTCATAAATCATCTGTGAGAGACATTCAATGAACAACCACTCTCTTAAGGCAGCTGACTCTAGAATGGAACTAGCTTCACAGAGGCTCCATGTAGCATCTCATTTAAAATATATGACAGAGTTGGCATTTCACCTGTTTCAGAGTTCATGCTCTCGTAAAAATAGGGGAAAGCCCCGCTCTCACAGCATGAGATCTTTACAGAGAGGTGGCAGCATTTTCATAAGTAAGGTTAAAACCAAATTTCCTTGTAAAGAAATCTGAAAATTCTTTGCATCTTTCCTCAGTGACAGCCAAATACCTAAGGTTGATAATACTGCCCAGGCAAACCAGCCTTCAACAAACCATCCAGGGAATTCATCCTCTGAGGATGTAACAAATACTTACTGAACAAGAAACAGGAGAATTGTATATAGTCCCTGTTACACAACAGGAGAGAAGAAACCTGAAAAATAATAGCCTACCAAGCTAATGGGCACCAGTGCTTTTTAGTGCTGTCAAAATGTGGAGAAGCTTGTCTTCCAGACTGGGGTCTAGGGTCCAACTAGAAAACACAACACTGGCATTTATTCCTGCACCTGGGATGGATCCCAGAGGATACCTAGTCCATCTGTCAGGGCAGATTTAGCAGCATCATCTGCTATGGCCTTGGGCAGAGACAACTCATGAGAAGGAGGGTAAAATCCTAAACCACAGCAGCAGAGCTCTCAAATTGAACATTTGAAGTACTCACCCAAGCAAACACCATTATCAGTCAGCAGCAATATTCTGGGTTGTCTGAGTACACTGGAGGGAGAATTCCGAAAGCACTGAAATCTATGAAGGTGAATCAGAAAC
The DNA here is from genome assembly GCA_013398125.1 of Aegotheles bennettii. Classification (NCBI taxonomy): domain Eukaryota; kingdom Metazoa; phylum Chordata; class Aves; order Caprimulgiformes; family Aegothelidae; genus Aegotheles; species Aegotheles bennettii. The sequence continues at coordinate 26,285 of VZRW01007946.1, forward strand.
TGCTCTCTGAGGTACTCTATTTGTCCTTTCTTACATAAGTGTCAGAAAGTCTGCACCTCTGATAGCTCCGTCTCTCCTACTAGAGTGTAAGGAGACCACCAATTCTTAGAAAGCTCACAAAGCTCAACAGTATTTACACAGAACTCTGCCAGTTGGAGACTCCCTGTGTCAAGGTTTTGGCTCTCTTCATTTGGGGAACAGTGAGAGTATACTCAAAGCAAGCATAGGAAAAGGTATATTTTTCACAGCTGTCCAAGTTATAATGAAGAAAACCATCTAAATTCAATCTAAATAAAGCCCTGCTGGCAGAGAAAGAAGGTCTTAAATTTAATCATTTCTACCTGCTGGCAGCATCAATACTTATTCCAGCCTCAACCCAAAAAATGTTTATGTATGGCTTCTCCTATTCACTAGATTTCTGACCACAGTACCTACATTTGTCATCTGTGGGTATACTGTGAATATCTCTACTCTGGTAGCACTGTTTGCTGAAAAAATATTTCTGCAAGCTGATGTGTTTAAATGTTCTGTCATGTTTACTTTAACAGCCAGCCTGACAAACACCGATTCGAAGCTCATTGCTTCATTCCTCTTCAACAATGGAAAGAGATGCTACATCTGGATGGGGATTCCAAGACAGGTTATACAACCCAACAGCAGGCATGACCTGAATCCCATTCCAGGTGAGCACTTTGTGATTTCTTGGGTTATGAAGGATTGCATGACTACAGGCTGAATACATGAATAGCCCAGTGAACAACAAGATTTTAATTCTCAACCAAAATATAAAGTGCTAGTTCCTCAAGCTGTCTTTAACTGATGATGTATCTATAACCTTTCCAGATTTACTAATGAACTAGACAGTCCTGTTGCATTTCGACAAAATTCATAAATATTGGCAATCTGCAACAAACTATTCTAACTGCTGATATGAAATGACAGGGAGAGAAAGGGATGGTGTGGCACTGAAGCTTGAACGCAATGCGAATTTGAGGTCACAATATCATTTGTTTGAGACCTGTCATGAAGCTGAAATACAAGTGAAGCTGTCACAGTGATACAGTGACAGTAGAGCTCAGCACGCTGATGAAGTGTCTAAAATCCAGAATGACTGCAGAGCCAAGGGAAAAATCAGGGGTTTTTTCCTACGCTTTCTACATAAATAGGAAATATTTGGTCCTGTTCTATGAGCACACTCTCTCTGAGATGTCAGTCTAAAGCAACAACTGACCTGTGCTATATTTATAGAGTGGCAGAACACGTTGAGTTTTCAACTGAAATGTATTCTTGGATATTTCTGTTGCTGCAGCAGAGCTGACTGTGTTTTCGCAAGAGGGCAATGTACATTTTCTAGTCACAGCAAACTAGTTTCTGCTTTCCCTTTGACAGATATCAAGGGTCCCATTGCCTCAGGAGAGATAACAATCTGTAGATTTAGCTAGCGATAACAATTTGTAAGATGTGTGGTTAATAACAGGTTTCCAATTTTAAAAAAGCTGTTTTCACACCTACAGAGATCTGAGTGATCCCAAAGTGCTTTGCTAGCATCAATCTAATCCCACAATCTACCCACATGGGTGGACACCAGAGTACCAGAAAAGCAAGACAACAAAACAAAAGAGCTTGTGAGATCATACATAAATCAACCACCTACCAACTCTACTACTTTTATACCTGGCCTATCACCTTACTACTTTTTGGGTCCGTCTGCTTAGGACTTTTGAGAAGGTGGAGAACAGCGTGGAGTATTTGGTTTAAGTAGCCTTCAGGAAAACTCAAATTCCCGGATAATGGCCTATCTTGCATTCACAGACTGAGTCCCCACCTACAGCACAGAAAGCCCTGATGTGTACCAGGAGCCACAGAGCCGCTGCCCATGCGCTGCAGAGTCAATCTGCACATGCACAATATGCCCAGGGCTGACACCCTGGTGTCAAAACAGAGCTCATTGTTTCAGTGCAAATTAGTTATACAACATATAGACATCAGTTATATAACATACAGGCATTAGGAGTGTCGACCTTGTATCCACATTGCATGGTGTGGGAGCATGTAACTCTCTCCAGGAAGGCTACCAAGAAGTCCAGACACAACTATGAGAAACAGCATTTTTTGGATTTTGAATATTGTCAAGAATTAGCACAGCTGAATCATCCACAGCTCCTGAGCCACGAGAGCTAACAGTGCACTGCTAAGACACCAGGCAAATTTCTGGCTGCTCTGAAAATCCCAAGAATTACAGTTTCCGTGTAATGCAGGTGAGATCTTGGTTTCGAAATATCTTGGATCGCAAATCTGATCTTCTTCCAAATTCTCTATGGAAAGATTGGGTTTTGGTTTTAGGCATTAGAAACAAATGCCAAGGCCAACCAGTGAGCTAAGATGAGGCTTCTATGCCTGTGTTATATTTCTGAACAAGTCCCAGCCATTTACTTACAGTTAGTTATTCACATTTGAATACTGCATCATTCATTGCTTTACATTGCACTTTTAAACTGAGGTTTTCAGCTTTACTTAAAGAGTTCCAAAGATGAGGGAGAGTATGAAATATGAAGGACCTAGTAGGAGCTTCCACAGTGGGGGGCCGGTTTCATACTGCCCCTGTTTCTAAGGCTGCTTAATGTTTCTGGGCTGCTAAAAGCTAGGCAGCATCCAAATCAGCTTCAGGGAATTGGCAGAGCAGCGGAGGCCCTGAAAATAGTGACCATTTTCACTGGAAACATTTACGGCATTGGAAGGAAGATTCCCCCACATTCCTCAGCTTGCACCGAGATCCTGCAGGCTTGGCCTCCCTCCGCCTGGGTAGCAGATTCAAAGAGCCTACAGCACTGCTCTACCTCCAGAAGCCCTTCCACCAACATCTCTTTTCAGTTTAACTTGAGAAGATAAGAGCAATTTAATCCTTCCTGCCTTCGACTTGAAGGTTTTGTTCTAAATGTATTCTGACAGCAGAAATAAAGACAAAGTTTTAACAGGACTAACTGAACCACAAACTGAATTATGTATTTCCATTTCAAGAGACAATTTCACTGCTAATAACATCACTCTCTTTCCAAAAGCATGCATGACAGAATTCAAAGCATTTCTCTGTTCCTTCACAGTATTTTGTATCTGGCAGTAGCTATGCAGCATACAGAGCTCCCTCTCACACGTGGATGTGTCATGTGTCTCGCTTGCTTTGTCCAGGAGTCAGGGTGGGACCATCTGAATTGCTGAACCAGTCTGTCTGGAAAATTTGTATCCTAGCGCATTAAAATGCAGACTGAACCCTGGCAATGTCGCTGCTTTGGAGCTCTGCCTCAAACCTTTATTTCTTCATATTCAGTGTTCTTTGGAAACATGCAGCAGCTGCAGGCTTTCTGTAGGAACCTCACACCAAAAATCTTCCCCCCAGAATGGAAGCACATGGCAAGGCAAGGTCTAAACTGCATTTCCAGCCTGGAGCATCTTAATTTTCCAACAGTAGAACTTTACTTGGTTCCCATCTTACAGAGCTGACTGCAGTCACCAAGCAGCTTAATAAACTGGGGTCAAATCCTGAATAGATGCCGTGTTCACAGATTTGTCCTTAATTAGCCAAACACCCACTGAAGTCACCAAAAGTGCCAATAAAATTAAGACACTTTTTATTTTGTGACCACAAGTAAAAAGGTTGAAAGAATTTATATCAGCTGCTAAACATATGCTCTAATGACCACCACTGGATTATAAGTAGTGACCTAGATGTAAAAAGCTTTGATCTTCTTACTCCTGGGTTATTATCCAGTTTCTAGATCTCTTAAGGTCAATCAGAGTGAACAAAATTTAGGATGGGTGAAAGCTGTGTGCAATACAAGAGAGGACCATGGAATATCGATCCCCAGACACCTCACAGAATAAGGCAGGCAGACACCAGTAAACATGATTAATAAGAGCAAGCCAGAAAACAGCATTACATTTCAAAGAAATCTAGGGGTGAATAGCTTGAGGTAATGAGATACAAAGTCTTTCACATGTAGGTCACCAGTTTTAATCCTGCTCTGCTCATGGCAAACTCCAGTCATTAATATCTGACAGCTGTCTGACAGCGACATAGAATGAGATGGTGGTCCTGGTTTAATTGCTAGTGGTATCTGCAAAACAAAGCCTATCAACAGAACTGCAGTGCTGTTAAAAGTCTAGGCAGGAAGGTCAAGGACTGATTGGACATTGAGAGAGGACCTATACCCCCTTACCAAAAAGCTTCATTTTCTATTAGTGTCAACTTGAGATATCTCAAGGGTAATAAATCTTTGTGAGGGAACAGAGGATAAAGAAACAAAAAAAACGAGTTCAAAGAGAGCTGGGGAAACTCTGATGCCTTGAACCCAGATCAAGGGCCAGCTCCTGAGCTGAAGCTTCCACGAAGTGCTAGAGCTGCTTCGGTTTACACCGGCCCAGGGCTTCTCCCTGGTATTTCCAACAAGAGCAGCACAGAAGCCAGGACCAGCAAATGGGAGGGCAGATGCATGGAGCCATTGAGCAGAGAAAGCAAGGTAGAGAGCAGACCAGGACCACAAAAAAGAGACTAAGACGGAAGAAGGAGCTGAGTAAGCTTAGAAGATGACAACACACATGGCTTCAGCATGGGTCTTTCCTCACACACAGCTTCCTGGTTCTTACACCATGATCCAGTGGAGAGTTTATTATGTACACTGTGGGTCCCACTGCTGTCTCTGAGGTGGGTCATAGTGGACACCAGGGACAGCAGGAACAGCCCATGTGGCCCTATCTTGCTGACCCATGCTGACCCTCAGTCTAGGGTCCCTCGTTAGAGCCACAGCAATATGCCATCCAAGAAGCAAGGTGCGGCGAGAGGATGAAGTGATTCACATAACTGGAATAAAGGGGCCATCTAGAAATGATGAATAAGAAACAGAACTCCTTACTGCTGCCCTTTCAAAGACTTTTCTTTAGAATAAGAGAAGAACTGAATTTCCAAAGCCCATGCGAAATATCCAACATTCACATCAGGAAGTGAGAGAGGAGATTATCCTACAGCTTGCAAGACAGATCCTCCCAGTTGCAGATCAGAACAGAGATCTAATTTCCGTGTTTAACCAAAAAAAAAAAAGGACTTTTTCCTATTTTTAATTTATATTTTTTCTTAGTAAAGACTAAGTTTAAAAATTCAACTTTGACATGGAAGAGCAAATGGTGATTTTTAATATTTTTGCCCCTCTAATAATTGTGCCTATATTGGTTTGGATGAGATTTATCTCACTTTATCTGTTCCAAAACCAGGTATTCCATCTAAGCTTTTTATCAAGGTTCCCTCGACAGTGGCTGGAGAAATCACCTTCAACGGGAGACTCGTCTGTCTTAACAGAGGAGGATGTTTGGAATAGACAGGATGAATTCTCCTTTCAGTAGGTGGTTAGTGGAAGTGTCTGGTGTATAACTAGCTTAGACTCCAACACTGTGAAAGCTAAGTGAGTTGAACAGAATCTTTTGTAACCAGAGTGACTCTTCAAGTATTTAATGGACATCCTGCATGGATATTTTGGGTTAAGCCTTGAAAAATGCACTCTTGATGCTTTTATACGAAGAATAACATTTTTATATGGAGTACTCATATTATCTGAAGATATTTGTTAGCAAAAATGACAAATCAAATATGTGCCCAATCAGAAGAGTTTAATTAAAAATGATGGGTTTAAGTCTTTCTTCACAGCTACCAGTGCTGTTTTATCTGCTTAGCATAAGAAACATGCCAAAAGAGGAGTCATGCTTTGGGGTTTTTTCAAGTATTTTCCTTTTAAAACTCCCCCACTTACTTTTAGAACTGTGGAAGTGACACGCGAGAGTCACATTTCCAAGTATTTTGCGTTCAGTAATTTCTTATAAAAAACAGTGCTCTTTCACATTGCATTTTAGAATTGTGCAACTTCTATACTGATCATTCGAACCACCACTCCAGCTGTTAAACAGGGACAGACTTTACAACAGAAATACATCTTTTTTCTTTGAATACTTTCCCTAAGTAAACAAATACTCTATTCAGAAATGTACTGAGGTAGAAAAAGCACCGGGTGAGAGTTTTCCCAATTTCCAGGCTAATTTTGCATAGTACCTTCCAGCAAACTATCCATCAAGCTAGAAGGTAACCACTAGATGGTGGTGGTGTATACCACACACTGGGTACTTGATGCTTTTTGCTTGCCTTTCTCAGAAACCTTAAGGAAGGAGAAACTTGTGGCATACTACAGATCACCAGTGTGGTGTAAATCAAACAAGACCCTTGATCCTTCCCAAGCAAGAGCCAAATGCTTTAACTGCTACAGGCTGTTGTGACACAAAAGTTACGTACGAGAAAGTCTTAATACTTTGGAAAAATGTCATGCCCAGTGTGACACAATTGAGCACTGAAGGACACTGATGAAAACAAAAAGGATGAATTCATGAGTTTTAGACTTCATTTAAAATAATCACATTCTGCCCCATCATGCTACATGTGCCTTTGTTGAATTTAGCTCCTCAACTGGCAGTGGAAACCTTTGCTTTCTGTCTTATGGAATTTACATGTTCTGCTGCTCTTCCTTCAAGCAATGTAATTAAAAGAACCTATTTAGCATAATTAATTTGCAAACAGGTTGGATGAAATGGGATTGTATCCCAAAGGCTTTTTCAGCATTAAGGGAAACTACTTCTTCAAGCATACCGTAATCTAGAGTCTCTTGTATACCGATTTCCAGCATTTTGCATTTTAAAAGCTCTTCATTTTGAAAGGTGCTACAACTGGCAGCCCAGTTCTGAGTTGTGCTGCTGATGTAGACCTAGATTATACAGCTCATTTTGCAAACCAGGTCATCCAGAGTATCCAGCCTCTGAGCAGAGGGAGGCTGTGTAGTCAGGAGCTCTTCCATGTTGAGGGTTTATTGCTGAATTTGACTTATCTTCCTCAAAAATCCTCACCCCAACCCGGCCTGAAAAAAACAATATGGTTTCTTAGATGTTAAAGGGAATTTGCAGTCAGTCCTGCACAGCCAGCTAGGGGAATGCTGAGGGAACAAGGAAGGAGGGACACTTTCCCACAGGGAGCAGCTGGGACCTCCGCTCCTGTGCGACCTCTTGGACCAGCTGTGGTCGTTCCCCTGCTGAGAGCAGCTCTCCCCACTGCACCAAGACCTGACATTATCTCTCCCTCGTGTTTAGTCTGTCTGTGAGGGCAAGGACCTATAGAGGAGCCCTTTAGTGCACCACCCTCACTGCTACCTGCTCCACCTGAGTGGCTGGGACACAGCCCATAACACCCCAGCAAAAAACAAACCTACAGGACCCTCCTGCTCCCTCCCCTGCCTGCCAGCATGCTGCAAAGGCACTCCCACAGTCCCAGTCCTTCAGAGTGTTCCCTACAATTGGCAACCTACTAACTGTGACATCCACGCTTAGCTTATTTTTTATTATTTATTTTTTTAACTGGCAACCTGTCCCCTTTGGTCTGCAATGGAGAGATTTCAGATTTCTCCACCTCCCTTCCATGACCAACTCATTTTCAAAAATTGATAATAAATCAGACATTTATGGCATTAACAGCTTAGTTCTAGAGACTTTTAATTTCAACACAATCACCACCAGCTGATAACAGCAGGCAAATGCAAAACCCTACCCCCATACCTCATTTAAAGCTGATTATCTCAGATTAGAAAGAAAGAATATTATTTTAACAATATAACCTGAGAAAAAAATAATTTGGGTAGTTTTACAAAGAGGGGAGTACATTTATGACATGATATTAATGGACAAGTGATACAAAAAACATAGCCCAGTCTACTTTGGTGTATCTCAACCACTTGAATTTACATGGGGACTAATAGACATGATGTCTGGCAGTGAAAGGGATGGGGATTATTCTGTACTAAAAGACTGATGTGTTGTAGTGAAACACCTATTAAACTCAGTTATAATGCAAACAAAAGTCATTTAGCAAGGTCATGGTTTCTAATGATTATACGATATTGCCTGCCAATATTATTTCTATTTAAACCCTAGTTATATTGCTTTAATAAGCAGTTCACTTCTAATACAGGCTATAGAGTTCATCGGATAGTGAACTGGGTGATGCTGCTCAAGATATCACTGATGGGGAGCACTTGGGAATGAAATAATTAGGTTTCATCTGTTAATTCATAACTCGAAGAAATGAACATACATGATGCTATCTGAGCTGAACAGTTCATTCCTGGAAAATCAGACATAAACTCCAGATAAATGTCAATCTAACAATGCTTCTAAAATTTGAGGGCATTTGAGCAAATTCAGTTATTAAAAAGAGCTATTACGTTTATTAATGAAGTCCTCTTACACACACACTACCACTGTATCCCATCACCGGAGTGTTAAGGGATACATCACAAATAAAGAGCCATGAAAATAGTCTGCAGCACATACCTGAAGCCTTGATTTACAAACTTATAATAGAAATGGAGGTTTATCAAGACCTGCATGTAAGGCTATTAATTTCAATCTACTAGATTTTAAGCAATACATTTAAAATCAGAATAAGACAAAAATACATTATTATCTTCTTTTAAATTATTAAGAGAATGGAAGAGAAACAAGAACTTGACTGCTTCCATAGGCTTCATAATCTTAATGAGTTAACTTCAAATACTTCACTAAACTCTTTAATAATTGAGTTTCATTATTAAGTACAATATTGAACAAGTTATTAGGCTCATTAAACAGGGGACAGATAACCTCCTGAGCAGTAGACTTGGAGGAACTCATCATTGCAACGCACAATCAAGTGCCCATGTGAATTGTCTGATATCTAAGAGGGTTTCAGTGCATGTTGGTGTCTTTCCTTTGTGAAGGTATTACTAGGTGCGCCTGGCCTCATGTTGGTATTTGTTATATAAAACTTGTAGGATTTATTTATTTTATTTTGCCTTGAGATTTTCACTTTTATCGGAAAAGCGCTTTTATATACAAAAGGAAGATGTCTTTTAAAGATTAGGTCAATCAGAAGAAGACATGTCCTTAATGAGTTCAAATATTGCTTCACAAGACCAGCCAATTGTTTATTTGTTCTTAATTTAGTGATGGGTGGTTCTCCAGAGGAATTAAAGATTGTTTCGACAGCTGACTGAAACCATCACAGCTTTTGGATTCTTTTGTCCAGAACTGTCCATCTGACTATGACTTCCCCCTCTAATAGTAGACTATTTTATACGCAGACTATTTTAGCAGCAAACTGCTTATATTTTATCGAAACAGCATTGCCAGCTTCACAGCACTGTTTCTTACTCCTTCATCACAAAACAGCAATTTGCAAGGACACTTTGAGGTGGTGGTTTGAAGAGGACAGGAATAAAGACTACCTGCTTTTTCTGGATCTGCCCTACAGTCAGGTCCCAGCTTCAAAAGCTGCTGCTTCAGGAGTGATAACATAATCCCTGTCCCCCAGGGGGTCCCAGCTGGGGTCACTGTGGCACAACTGCCAGCACAACCATTGTCAAACACAACTCCCTGCTGACAGAGCAGATGCAATAGAGGCTCTGCTCTTGTCCAGTGGGATTATAGGGTTCATTCTCCTGGCTAGTTAACGCAGGGATACATTCTCCACTTCAGCTGGGCTACGGAAAAGAAGGATAAGTGGCTGCCTTGATTGATGTCATCCAGATGTGTTGCTCATAGAATCACAGAATCACGGTTGGACTTGATGATCTTACAGGTCTTTTGCAACCAAAACGTTTCTATGATTTAGGTTGGAAAAGACCCTTAAGATCATCAAACCCATCCATAAACCTAACACTGCCAAGTCCACCACTAAACCATGTCCCTAAGCACAATGTTTACAGATCTTTTTTGGCTGTCTTGGTTTTGTTTTACTTGCAAGTCTTTTATTTGTGACTCATGGTGCTATTTAGTCTTAAGTCTTATGTTGCATTTCATCTTCTCTCTAGGTACATTAGCTCAAATTTTTTCAGTTAAGTTAAAAAACACACGCCCAGGTGAGAGCTTTAATGGAAGTGCTGGCATGAGAAGTAATCAAATTATTTAGAGGTTTATTTTTCTTCCCATGGCTTTTCTCCACTGGTGTAAATGACACAATCTCTTTATTCCAAGCACTTCAGGTTGACACCTTCAGGCACCGCTGTTCAAGGAGTAATAAGATCCTCCTTTATGAATTATAATACAGATGAGAAAAGAAAAAGGTAGCTATACTCTGTGAGATATCAATTACTGCTCTGAGAAGAGCAGTAAGATTTTCAAATGAGATAACCACTGTTTCTCCTTACAACTTTAAATATATCCCCAGAAGAAAAGACAGTTAAGGCTAAGGATACATTGCCTTTAAAACAGCATTAGCATGTTAGATGCAACAAAAATAATAAAGCATTATGAAACACAGAAATCCAGAAAATCCAGTTAAAGACCCAACATGGATATTAAAGGGAGCAGTTGCAAAGGCTGGGGTTATCCAAGGTGTACTCATTTCCCAAAGGTCCTCTGTAGTCAGCTGAGCAACAGGTTTCACATGGGATCAAATCAGAGAGCTTAAATGAGATCCTTGTTATGGGTGATCCTGGGGAGGAGCCTAGCTCTTTTCTGTAACTTGAAGAAATCTAGGAGACACTAATTTCTCATATTGGTTAAAGGCTTTGTCAAATTCTTTGGAAAGTCAAGTATATGGTATCAACCAGAGTATCTTTATATACATGCCCATCTACCCCTTCAGAGACCTCTACGAGGTAAGGAATCCATGGTGTTGACTGAAAATACACAAATCCCAATGGATAAATTGCAGACTTCATACTAGTGATGCTGACAAGGAAATATAGCTAAACTGGACATAGTTACCTGAGAGCTGAAGAAAAAAAATCTATGTTCAGTTAGACTAACCATTGATTTAATCTGATCTCTTTTATGTCACTTTTTCCACGCCATTTGCCAGTTTTCTGAAAAATATAGTGCAGTTTTATTACAGAACGATAAACTAGTCCTAAATTTTGTTATGTTACAAATTCAGTTCTATTCTTGTTTTCCAGAGCCATAAATGTGTTAGTATCATTTTTCTTCACAGTATTTTGTTTCATTGTTTTTCACAGCCTAAATATTTTGCCCCAAATGTCACAACAGCTTTGTTAGTAAAACAGTGTGTACCTAAGAACAAGCAATACATGTGAAAATACTTACAAAAATACTTGTGAAAATACTTACAACTCTCTGTCCAAACAGTTTGAATTTGACACATCATTTCCAAGCAAACCAAAGGAACTGAAGAAAGCATTAGGAATTTCCTGCATAAACTGCCTGTCTAAAATGACACTTTATGATGTTATATTCTCATCAGACTGTGTTGTGAAGTGCAGCAAAGAGTAACCATTTTGTAGGAAACTTCTCTTAAATGCTTTAATAAAGACAGTTAAATGTGTTACTTGGCTTGTAGCGTTACTCTAATGCCTTGAAGAATTATTAAATGCCTTCAAAAGAAGGGAAAAATATGAACAATCTTCAGAGAAGAATAAAGAACTTCTGCTTCTGTTGTACATGACAAGAATTTGATGTTTTCTCTGTCCAAACAGTTTGAATTTGCTCATTGACAACATTCTCTGTTCTACAAAAAATTATCTTTCCACTGTTAACACCATGCCAACACTGTTGCAAAATTCATTTACCTGTCCTGTCACTTCAACCTGCAGCCTTCGTGGTACCTCTTTCTTCACTGTACCAAGGCACAAATGTAGACCACCTCTTCACATCAAGCAGTGATGTTGCCTGTAATTATCTACATCTGCAGTTTTGGAGCGAGCAGCATTCTGTGTTCTTCCAGTGCACACCTACTGCAGGGTATTTCCTGCTTTTCAAAATGTCTCCTTCTTATGTGTCCATGTCTACCCAAGGCATGACAACAGTCAGCTGGCATTTCGGTTATGACTTCTGGGGCTCTTGATATTGTTTCATTATTCACTTTAATTCTTGTGGTCCATTTCCCCCTATCTACCACCTCTTCCTTAAATGCAGACTATAAAGTTTGCAGGGTAAAAACCATCTTTCTGCCGTGTGTTGGTACACCACCACTCATCATGCACCCTTAGACTTAAACGCTAATGCTATTAACTGCAGCAGCATTTCTAACATCCAAATCATTTCTTAGAAACAATCCCATCCTGTCAAGCCAAAGGCACGAGACCAAAAACACCAATAGAAAAGAAAGCCAATCAAGACTTTGAAAAGCACTTGAGACTGACTCATTTCTTCTCCAAATATAAATGTATCTGTCTTTAAAAGAAGAAGCAAAACCATTATACAAAATACTATGAATAAAACTTGGTCTATTTAGGACCACTATATGCATTCAATTAAATTTTCTTCTTGATGTTCTCCCTTCTCCTTGCTACCAGTCATCTAACATTGCATGTAGACCTAACACTTCATGGTAAGATTTGGCAAAGCAAAAAAAAATCTGACAACAGTTCACTTTCAAGAACAAGTCTCCTAGATATCACAAACTGATTGACTCTAAATTTTCCCTAACACATTATGTTACCTTTATTTACAAGTTTCTAGAATGGAATTGTATCCTTCTTATACCTCCACATTTCTACATATTTCCAAAACCACATTGTTCACTTGTTATTTTAAGTATATTACACATCTATATTTCTATCCATCCTTTTTACAGACCTGGGATTTAAATCCAAGCTTTGGCAGGTAACTCAGCCCTGTTGCTTAGCAGCAGCTAAGACACATGTAAATGCAATAATGGAAATTCTCGCGGTTACAAAAGTGGAAAGCTCTTGCCTGCTAAAAGCAGATGTTTAAAAATTGGCTGGAAGCAAAGTGGCAATATTAGATTAGAAAAATTCTTTCCAAACAAAATACAGCCTTGAATACAAAGCCAACCAGCCTGACACAATCTAAATAATAGAGAGACTGAGGTTAAAGACCCAAGAGTCAATATTTAATTATGATTGTTCTTATGTATTGATCACTCTAGTATTTTAACCATCATATGATTACCATGACAGACCAAGCTCCATTTCATTTAATGTGTGAAATAATGGATTCATGAAAGTCAACAGCAAAACTTTTGCTGTCTTTATAATACTGGGAGTTCATATTATCTCAATTTTTTTCATTAAAACTTATTTTTGAAAGCACTGATCCAAGTGTCCCTGTGAATTCAAAGCCAATTGCTTACGACTCCATCTCTGCTTAAAAAAATACCTGGTTTAATTTGTATTTGACAGCTCCATATGCTCACAGAAACATGTGGATTACAACTGAGGCTTCTAATATTCTATGGTACCATCAGCAAGAAGGAACCTAAAATGGTCTCCAAACTGAAACAAATGGACTTTGAGCAACCTGGTCTAGTGGGAGGTGTCCCTGTCCATGGTGGGGGGGGGTGGAACTAGATGATCTTTAAGGTCCCTTCCAACCCAAACCATTCTATGATTCTACGATCATAACCCAGGTCAATGTCTGGGTGTCCCTTCCCACGTGTGTAAGTATCTTCTGCACTGCTGGCGTGTAACATCCTGGAGGGTAGAGCCCATGCTCATCATTACATACTTAAGGCCTAATTCTTTGCACATGTAGGATGCAATTCAGCTTAAGCAGCTAAAAGTCAATTGTTTAAGTCTAAAAGACAGCTATGAAATTTGAGAATCCCTTTACAGTAAATGGAGAATGGTATTTTCATAGTATCACTAATTTTTTCCAAAAATAAATAATTAAGATCAGATTAATTCTGTTGAGAAATTTCCTTCAGCCCGTTAGCTATTAAAGAAACAAAGGTGATTTTGTATAAGGCAGACAAAATGAATAATCCTCTGGAAATGCCTTTCTCCTTCCATCGAGTCCAGTGGAGTCTAAATGACAAACTAGCATTCAGATGGCAAAAATAATTCTAAACCTTACATCTATACATCAGTGGCGGAGATGAGGGTGACTAAATAAGCAATGATCTACTGGAGAATGTTGTGGATTTTAACTCACAAGCTCTGAGTATTATTCTTAAAAGTGCTAATAATGTACCAAAAATAACAAATCCATTTCCACCTCTAACACAGATCTTACAGTCTGTAAAGGAGTTATTTTGATACCCAGATCTTGTTTGGGACTCCTTCGACCTAGAGATAGTTTAAAACAGCATATTTTAGTCTACAGTGTCACATTCCCTGAACTCTAACTCCATTTGTTGTTTATACATTACAGATTTACAGATTGCACAAGGGTTTTTTTTCACTGAACTCCATTCAGCAGAAAGGAAGAAATAATGCATTTTCCTATTCTGAACATTTGACAAAAGGTTTTATTTATTCTAACTGAACGCCATTTATTTGTGATTTCTTTCTCCCTTCTAAATATGATGGTTTGTCAGCTTGTTTCACTCATTCTCTATTCATTTCCATCAGCTGTGTCTCTGGCTCCCAGGAGAACACTTCAGTTTTGTTGCAAGGCCCAGAAATATCATAAACAACAAATATTTCTAGGTCAAATCCATTGTCACAGTGTCACCGCGTTCATGAGAAATACCGATGCTATTAAACAGTGATTTGCCACTCTGACTACCAGCAAGCCAGATATAAAATACAGTTTGGTTTATACAGATCTTTTTAAATTGTCCCCCTTTAAGAACCCTGTGAAAGATAATCAATTTTACTGAGGAACTGAACCAGGAAAAATACTTATTACTTTTATGGTGCTTTGCATTTTACTGCTGTACAAATATTAACTAATTAAGCCTCACAATACCCAAGTGAGGAATGGAAGGAAGCATTATTACGATTATATATTATAATTATACTGTCTCATTTAGAATTTCCTGGCTTGTGATTTTTAAAGTAATTATTATAATTATCATAAAACTAATAAAAAGTCAGAAACAACCTTTTTTTTTCAGTAGAATGTGCTCTAAGCTAAGCAAAGAAGTTTACAAATGCCTAAAAGCACATTTTTTCTCCATATATCTCAGCTTCTGTTTTCCCTTTGTCCCTCTGAAACCAGAGGAATTGACCTTGCTTCCATCAAAGGGGAAGAAAATCTTGCCAATGACCACAGAGTATCCTTGATTTTAACCATAATAAAAAAAAATGTGAATTGGGTTTATCTCTGTGACTTTTACTATTTGCTAAGAAAACATTGTGAGTTCTTGATATAGAACATGCTTATACATTCCAAACAACATTATAAAGTACCTATGATATCTTGCAATTAGGATTAATTTTTAATTTATTATGTAAAATTGCTTTTCTCTGAAATATCTCTCACCAGTGTCTGGATTCCTTTTCCCAATTTTATCCTTCTAACACCTCACTGACACCTTTTAGATATAGCTAGACAGGTTCCTTCAGACAATGGTTTCTGACATCCCCCTCATACATTTATCTTGTAATGAGAGGATTTGCCCCCTGGAGATGCCTTTGCTCTCCAGTAATAACACGGTTCCATACGTTTCTCCTACAGTATTGGAATTTTCAAGGTCTATGGGGACAAAACACATTTTAGCGACTATACAAAAGTGTATTTGAACTTTCAACTGGCTTCATCATAATAGCTAGTCACTGTAAATTCTTAGGGCTTAACCACAGCTAGATCAGCCTCTGGCTTCCTTATACAGCTGTAATCAACTGAATGATAATTTGGAAAAGGATCTCAGTAATTTCTTTTAGCTGGAAGTGCTGCATTTGTGATAATTTCTCTTCTTCTTTTTTAATTATGTATTATAGCCTTAACAGTACTAGTGCACGTACAGTGGATCTAGCAGAAGACAAGAAAGAGAACCTAAAATACACACAATACTCTTTTGTTGACAGCTGCTGAAAAAAGAAACAAAGAAGTAAAAAAAGATTGTTAATATCAGGCAGGTCAGGCCAAGATTACTAGAAGTTTAATAGGCAGATTAATGTTCTTAACTTGCAATCCAGAACCCAACCAGAGCACTACTCAGTCTTCTGGGTTTCCACTTACTATCCACATATGCCAACCATGGCTGGACATAGTGCTCAGATCATCTGCCTATTAGAAAAGGAATTCACCATCAAGTGCCATCAATGGTGGTTTTACATAATAGAACTCTTTTTCTGCAGCCAGTTGCCAATACAGTCCTTGTGCTAGTTGTAGATGGCATTTGACTGTACTTACCTCATGACACTAGAAAGACCATCTGGCTAAACAGATGTGGTAATCTGATTTGTTTCGCCAATGAACTGAAAAAAAACCACAATGGCTTGAATGGGAGTCCCCAGGAGTGCCCAGTTCACCATCTTCTCTTGTGCACTTTCAGATACTGTATTTACCACTTCAGGATGAGCATGGTAACAGATTATTTGCTTGTGGAAGTTAACAAGGCAGAATTAATTTCCATACAAAAGACAAAAAAAAGTTAACATATTCTCATCCCTCAAAAAATTAGCTGTAAAGCATTCTTTTGTAGAATATATCATATGTTATAAAACAAGAAACTGATAAAATGCAATCCAAGTCTTGGTCCTACAGGAGGTGTCAAATCTTCCATGGATTTGAACAGGGCCATTGACTATTCAATGTATTCACCTGTAACCTTATTTAAAGACTGCAGTACAGCTCTTCTCAGAACCATGTATTTTATTAAAGATGTATAACCTTAAACATGAAATGGAACATCTAGATAATGTTCCCCCTACCAACATCCTCTTCATCATCTGTCTTAATTTTTAAAACCACTGGGTTTATATAAATATATGTAATTTTAAATCTTCCAAGGTCTACAGCAAGTTTACACCTATCCAGCCTCAATTTCTTCTTTTTTTCAATTTCCTTTAATTTCTCAAACCTGTACTGTTTGACACCACCACCATTCATATAACTGTCATTACTGTAAAAAAAAATTAAAAATAAAAAAATGACAGAAAAATACACTAAACCTCTGACATAGTAAATTAGGAACGTAAACATTCGAAGATTAAACAGAAGGTATTTCAAAAAACTTTCTCAAGACACTTTATTTTAGTTCAAGTAAAATATTCCAGATAGTTCAATTTCTTAAAGTGTTTCTCAGCTCCATTAACAATGAATAACGTACATTCAAACTATGCCCACTCATTTTGCTTTGCTATGCAGGATCTCACTGGAGCTTGTAGACTCATATTTTAGAGAAGTTTTCAGCTGTAAGGTCCTCCTTTGCCTAAAAGATTGGGCTGGCTTTCTTATATTGGCCTGTCCTTTCCTTAAGGTAAAGAGAGAGAAATTAAAATAAAATGACCAAGCCCACATCATAGGCTGAATGAGCACAACCAACAGCAAGCTTCTCATAATGTTTAAGTCACAGCATCCCTTGCCCAATGAGGCAGAGTTGCACCAATTTGAAAGCTGAAGAAGAAAAGAACAAAGGTACACATGTAACATCAGGCTTCACCATTCATCTAGTCAGTGCCCTGAGAAAGAGAGAGTGGAACTAGCTGAGAAGAAAAGCAAAGCAAACCACATTATGGTTAAGAAAAAGATGGGGATGTATCTCAAGACTCTGTATGTCTGACAGCCAGGATTGTGCAAAACCTTCAAGATGCCAAGGTTACATCTTCAGGCCCACTCCAGGAAGAAGGAGAGCACTTGGCTCCTTGGGGGAGAAAACTTTTGCTTTCTTGTTATATTGCAGTCTGTGAATCTACCTAGTGATAGCAAGAATTGAGGCCCTAATACAATAAATGAGTTTTAAAAATTAAAAAAAATACATTTTTAGTCCATCATGGATTACACTAAAGAACTGTTACTTTGGTCAAACTCCTATTCTCCACCGTAACGCTTTCACTTCACTATACATTATGACTTGTGCACTCTTACTGCTCCCTATTGTTATATGGTAAATGACCTACACAGTAACTAGGGATTGCTTTCCTTGTAAACAGTTGTGGGGTTTTTTTCCCCTTGTTGTTCTTTTGGCTCCAAGACATGCATTTTTGTCTGCACAGTAACATGACTTCAGTTGTCCCTTGACCCAGATATTACACCAACATGCTGGCAATAAAACCTAGGAGAGAATTCTTCAACCAGTGAGCTACGTGAATGAACTCACACCACACATATATAGGACATCCATGGAATTTTTCTACCATTCCCAGGCTTTTACTCTACATAAAAGGGAAGGAGAAAAGGTAAAAAGTGTTCTTGCCCACTGGTGTAATTCACAGTGATGTGGGCCATCCAACAGAAATCAGTGGACTACATACTTGCTTTCACACCATTTTATATAGAACAGTATTTCTATGAATCTGGAAACTTAAATAGAGCCCAAAGTATTCTGGCAATATGTAAAATGCATGTGCATGAGCCCAGAATAGATGAGAGCAAAGAAAACGATTAAGATGAACAATCACATGGAAATAAAGAACATTGGGTACATGTATAGAAAATGGAAAGAAGTAACTGAAAACTGCCTGAGAGCAAGTAGTATTGGCAATAACGCAGGGATAACGTTTTCATGGGGATTAACTGTTCTGGAGCACTTTTCCCATGTGTAAAGTACAACATGCTTTCTATTCAGATAGGTTGATTTGGCAGCCTCTTTACTGCTAGCAAAAACTATTTATTGTGCCTGTGCAGGAAAAATTCCACCCTCTGACAGCCAGAATGCAGTTCTTTTATCTCACACGGACAATCGCCCGCTGGATAGAGCTCAAGAGCTAATTTCCCACTGATAGTCCACTTCTGTAGAACACTTATTAGAAGTTTGTGTGCTAAATTAATAATTTTCAAAAGTCTTTGATAAATTTGGCTACGTGTTAATGTAATTTTTATACTGAATATGTTAAATTCAGCCTTTGGAAAAAGCTTTGATTTCTTTGACAAAATGTCATTATTCTTACCAAGAGGTAACAAGGAGGTACATCGCTTTAAAAGAAACTGCTGAATATGAAGACCAGCATTTACCTTTTGTTAGCATTATATTTTTACTCAGTTTTATTGCCCCGGACCTGCTGGTGATTTTCTGTATGAGCAACTTAATTTTCTGAGAGGGAAAATAGGGTTCCCTTACATGTTGTTTTAAAGTGTGTGCTCTTTTACATGATTCTTCATGCTTCAAAGCTACCCCAGGGTAGTAGATAAAGGAAGCAGAAACTGTCCTTATTCTCCCTTTTCTCAGTTATACATCAGAATAGCCCCAGAATTTATGTCTCTGTTAAAATAACATCAGGCCCATTAAACTCCATTTTCCCGCTATACAGAAAAACTCCAGGGGAAAAGAATCTTAAAAATAAATGAGCGGATAGACTAACACACCATAGGGGCTAATTTGTGGCACAGAGTTTGCAATTCTAACACAAGGCCACTAATTTGTTGGGCTTCCCTTGTCATATATAACCCTACTTAACTGTAGCAAGAACTAATTGATAGATAAATAATTGCTTCTTCAAGCCAAGATTAATATAGCACTCTTACAATTAAATATGACTATTACTATTATAAATTCGCATTTCAGAATCCGATTTTATCTACCAACATTTCTTCCAACTCAAAAAAAAATATAGAAGACATTAGATATGCTTTAAAGAGCTCTTCTACACCACAGTTTTCTTGCCGTCTTTTTAAGAACCACCATATACTGGAACCCAGAAAATGTACCTTTCTCAGGTCAAGTGCTATCTGAAGTATTAATTTTGTTTAAAAAATCCCAAACAACCAAACAAATGCCATGCATGGACATTTTATTTTAAAAAGTCACATACTGGGAATTATGACCTCCTAAAGTAACAAATGGAATGTTAAGGCATCACTTGTTCTGTACAAAGGAGCAACAAGAGATAAGATGAAAATTACGTGTGCAGTACCATTACTGTGACGCTGATGCAGAGCTGTACCTTTCTGTGGCTTTAGGTATACATGAAATATAATGACTGTATTCCTCCAAGAAAATGGTGGAACTTGGTCACCAATAAGCAACTGTGAACTCGAAGTGGTGGATTACCACCTAAGTGGTAATGGTTGTCCTAATCAAGAAATTGAAATAAGTTTAATGTGTGTATATAACGTTTGTACCAAGTTTACCAACTCACATCCAATATAAGACTCAATGTGCTGAAGATATTTTGTACTGAAGTGTAGAAATTGGACCCTGAAGAAAGGACATGTGTTTTACTCCTGAATGAAGTTAGAAGTGGTAATGGAGTTCAGGAGATGGCACCTGATCTGCCAAACTGACATCTGCATCTGTGAGAGGGAAAGTGGGAAGCAGCAGAGGGAAAGTGGGAAGCAGGAACAACTGCATCCTTAATAGCTGGGGCTAAGGCATGTGTTTGGGTAGGGAGACTCTGAAGAGAACTAAGAACATCCGCATGTCACAGGGACCACATCCAAAGAGCATTACCTTCCAGCTACTTATGTTTAGCAGTTGGCTGAAAAGCAGTTGGATGGAGTTTGTTTTGGTGAAAACAGATCCATAATAGGAGGTAGGATGTCTCTTGAAGTCATCTGCAGGCTTTACCTGTGATCTCCTGTGAGGCTTGCACAGCACAATTTCTTATTTTAATTGGTCCATTCTTAGACAACTCCATCATTTCAGTTACATGGTTTAATTACATAATTATCTGCACTGACATATAAAATTAGGCACTGTAATTGCTACATTAATAAACAACAACACAATTAAAAGTGTTTCCAGTACCAAAAAGGTATTTAGAAGAGGGACACAGATCTAGTCAACACGGACACAACAAACAGTGGTAGCTGGACCCTGTGAACATGAAAACAAATTCAAAGACTGCTCCTTTTAATCAGTTCTTGTGCATTTGGTATTAGTGTTAGGGACAGGAATCACACAGCCAAAACTCACGTATCTTGGAACAGGGCTCTAGCCATCACTTAGCCTGATCAGTTTGACAGGAAGGAGCAAATTAGTGATTATCTGTCAAAGAAAGCTGCCAAGAGTGATGAGTACGCATACAAGTGTGTAATTTCCTAGTAAGGGATAACAGCAATTCTAGGGTATATCCTTCCAAATGAAAGGGGGGGCAGGCATCTAGAAATAACTTCACAATTGAATGTACTTCTGTTGAAAGCTGCTGACAAGGTCCATATAAAATCTTATTTCAATTAATGACCTAAGAAATTTTAATGTCTTTTTTTTTAATAGCTTTTTTAACACAGAAATAATCCCCAATTGACTTTGATATTGACTTTGAGGTGAACTGTAGCATTGATTTACACTTCTGCTTATACTCCTGTTTCTCTGAACTACAAGGAGATTTTATTTAAAAATGCATATTCAGTTCTGGGCTATCCATGCAACCAGCCAGCCAAACTTGACAGCTTCTTATACAGGTGGATTTCACACCAACCTCTTCTGAGAATGTTTCCTAAGTATTTCAGCAAAATGGAAAAACTCCTCCAGTCTGAATTTATCGTCCAAACCATGTTTTTCTGATTTTGTTTGTGATTGAATATAAAAATCAGATAACTAGCTAATTCTCATGCCAAGTAGCACTAAGTCATCTCAATTCAGCAATCAATAGGTTTATCAGTGCAAACAGTCTATTCCTATGAGCTTTAATTAAACATGAAAAGATGGAAATTTACTCTCATTGAAGAAAAAGCAAGTTGATATCCCAAGGTGCTGGAAATCTTCAGACTATGATTAGTAGAAACCTGACTGGAATCTCAACTAATGTCTACATGATAATAAAAACTGCATTTAACTTGGCAACTAAGAGAGTTCCCGGATGTCTCTCCATACCACAGAACCCTGAAAAAACACCTTAAGTTTCCTTACCTGCATAGCTATAGCTACCCACAGCAGCTTGCATTGCAGTGGTAATAGTGATTTGCCATCTCAAAGTATCACAAGAAGATGGAGCAGGCTGAGATGCAATGCCTGGCTGTGAGAGCCATGATCCAGACTAATCAGACACCTGTAATTTTTGGAGTATTCATATCCAGCTATAAGGTCTCACAGTTGTCCATCTAGGAAGTTCAGGAAGTACATACCACTGAGGTAATTTAATTTTCTGAAAGACTGATGAGTTCCCGGGGAGCTGAGGGGGAGGTGAAGCTGAGGCATGGAGTCAGAGATGTTGCATCAGGGTGAAGGGGTTCAGTTCAGAGCACGTTCATACCTCATGAAACAAGAACGCTGTTTTCATCCCCAGGCCTTTGAGATACTGGAAGCAGACTTTGATACTACAGGAAAACACTTCAATGTTTTAAGACAAAATACAAAATCGTATTAGTTTACTCCAGTGCTGAAATGGAGTGCCCTGGTTTCAAGGGCTCCTTCAGGAACCCTGTAATACCAAACAGCTTTTAAAAAATATTTTAAACAAATAGAAATGGGACAAGCTGAAGTCCCTGAAAGACCTCAGTTCACTTTATCTCAAGTAACACAAACATATGCTTACTAGCCTTCAGAAGAGTTTTAGGATGATCCAGTTTTCCAAATTGAAGACCTAAAATCCGGGTTTCCACTAAGACATTGTCACAGCTTAACCGTACACTGCAGATCACAGTGTAGATCTAGAGCAGACATTTGATTAAAGTCTGGCCAGAAGTGCCATACATGTGCATGGGATGACCCCAGGAAGTCATTCTCAATCCATTCTGTAGGAAATAAACCCCTCCCTCCAAAGAAATAAAATAAGGGCCATTTATATTTTGACACATGAAATAATTTCAACCCTGACCTTGCCAAAGACATCGAGCAAGTGGTTTAACCTTTTTGTATCTCAACCATCCATATATAACATAGAGACTTTATATGCTCTATTCATGGTTATTTTATTCAGATTGCAAGAGAAAGGAGTATCTCTGAAAAAACTACAGTTAATATCACCACTCCCTCTCTCCACTGCCCATCCTCAAGGGTTTTCACTGGTTTTGTGAGCACCCTTCCTTGTGATGAGAAGGAAAACACTGAGTTGGGATGAAGGGAACTAAAAATAGGAAGTTTCAGGAGGAACAAAGTCCCAAACACTTGATTTTTGCACCTGGTTGGGCAAAGGTTGTGAACAACTGATCAGTCATGATGACTGCTCTGTGGACTGGTACAATGGTACAATCAGTACCATTACAACAAATAGTGGATCTGAACACCGTAACAGCTATGGGACTTGGTGCTGACAGCTTGTTGGCTTCTTTTTTTTTGAGGTCTTTGGTACTTTGTGTTACCATCCAAGCTGCAGCACTCCTTCTGTATTAACCCATCAGGGAAATCATAACCATATTAATGAATGTAATGATCAGCTATAGAAATAATGACAGTATCCCAAATTCATCATTTTGATTTCTCTGAGGAATCCAACACAGAGCAAAGGTGAGCTGTAAAGGAACAAAGTCCCTTATAAAAATGCGTGGCAGTTTTTGGAACTGGTGAGCTTCTTTCAAAATAAAAGATGAAGTAAAAGTAATTTGCATATTATTGTTGAGAAAATTTACCCTGCCTGGATTCTTTTATAGGACTATGTAGGGATCTAGGGCATACATGTACATGGTGAGATTTTTAAGCATTCCAGGCTGGATTTTCTTGTCCTGGATGGACATACTCTCCTCAATGCACTGGACTTGATGTTAAGAGTGCCTATAGGAACCACATATAACCACAGAATTACAGAACTATTCAATACTTTGTAATAATCAGAGGTTTTGACTAAACATTACCATCCCCACACATTTGCTGACTCGGTAAACCCTGGAGATGCCTTTGGACAGTTAGACTGCTTTATGGATTCATGTGACCATCATTCCTGCCTCTCATGGAGAGGGTGGGAGCATATGCTAGTAAATTGGTAAGGCATCAGGAAGATTCATCCCACAAGCCTGGACACTCTACAAACTGTTATTTGGAGCAATTAAGATTTAGCTATTTAGATTTCATCTCAGAATTGTCTGACTTCCTCATTTTCTACATTTCAAGTCTCCAGAGATCATCTGGAGGATATGGGCCATTATGTGCTCTGCAACAGAAGGAAAGAAAAATATATTTTAGCCTTTAAAATTAGCCAGTACCCATAATGCTGGAACAAGAAAAGGACTTGTCCTCCTTTGTCTCTGAAACTGTTTTTCTAATAATTTCAGAACCTTTACTCTCACCACTCATCCATACAGACTTAGTCTTTAAATGACAGCCAGCCGTGTGTACATTCTTTATGTGTGATGACAGCAGCTCTCTAGACCCTAGATTCAGCTTGTAGGACTAGACGTGAACGGGGCTTGCACCAGACTTCACAAGACTTGGGTCTCACGATGATAAACAATTTCGAGAGCTAAGCACTTAAATAAGGATCAGGAATGAAAACTCCCATTAGCTTCAGTGAGATTAGAATTTCAATCTAAACTGACTACATTCTACATTGTTAAAGGTTCTTAGTACCTAGTGTTGTGATTTATGGACATTGCAAACAGTTCACTACTCAGTGTGCTACTCCTCTTCTGTTTTCATTTTACTTTGCAGCTTAAATGAGAATCCCTGTTTATTTACTGTACTTTTTTAATATGGTTGCTGATATTTAAAGCTCTGTTTACTAAAAAAACCCACAGATTTTAAAAGATGTTTCATAAAATTCTATTAAGTCCAGTCATTATTATTCCTGGGATCAACACAGAGACAGAAATGCAGCAGAAGACCATGTTACCAATATCCTCCCCTTCTCCAAATCATTCAAAGTCATCTTCAAAGTTAACAGTGCCTTTGGGGTTTGTTTGATTTTGGGTTTATATGTAAGAAGCATTCTGGCCCTTTGTTTCAAAATTCATGCAGCACAATTTCAGCTTCTGTTTGAAACATATAATAAGGCTCTTTCTTATGTGGTTTCCTAGTAGACCTGTATTTTGGCACAGCACCTGCCTATTCATGTTTATAAGGAGAAGGAGGAGGAGGAGGAATAATGGCAAAAGCAGTTTTCCATGGAAAACATCCAGGCAACAAGACCATGCCTTTTTTTTAGCCAAGTCTTATATTAAAAGCAATTGTGATCTCTTTTGTTTTTAAAGTTATCAGAGCCCAGTTTTAAGACAGCTTTGGAGGACTAAACATATACTTCATCCTGAAAAGCACTCCCCTGTGATAATGCTAGACCACAAATACATTTGCTTTTCAGTATACCGCCTTTCAGATTCTGCTATATTAATTTGCCTTTCACAGGAACTTTCACTGTACTTCTGGTGAAAGGCTCTTTACTCTTTAGGAGAATTTGTTTCTTATGGTTTTACTGTAATAGTCTAAAATGTGCCAATTTGTATTAAGTGCTTAAGGAATGCATTAAAAATCTTTACTCTGTAGATTGTTCTACAAACTTCCCGCAAAACAAAACCTCCACTGATGTCAATAACATTACTATTATTTCTTTCTACCTACATACATGCTGCCTCTAATAGAGCCACCTTGTAATGTCCCTGGATAAGGGCTCTTCATTGCTTTACTTGCTTGCATCCAATGCTATTTCTAATTGTCTCTAACATAACAATAATAGTTTTATTTATTTAATTGTTTTATTATTTGTTTAATAATTCTGTTTAAGAATATTTTTAGTCATGTGTATAAATAAATACATATAATGTTTTCTGTGTTGCAGTTAAATTTAGGTGGTATATCCAACAAACATACTGTCATACTGTCCAGGAAGATTGCTCGCATTCCAGATGTGATCTTCTGGAAGGCAGCAACAGCATGGGCTCCAATCATTGTATGAGTAGATATATCAGCATTTTTGATAATCTGTATGATTTCAAAACATGCTGTAGTTCTTTAGCAATACAGGATTGGTATAGTATACCTAAATATATTAATTATATTAGGTATAATATACCTAACATTGGTATAATATACTTAAAAAGTACTCCTATTATAGGGACAACCTAAGTGGCCAAACCACACTCGTAAAACCAGCACAGCTCTTCCAGTTAAAAGAGATGATCCCAGGAAAATCAGTTTCTGCCAGTACAACCACATCTATGTTAGGGGCATCTGTAAACACAGCTGTGCTGTTCTGGAATCCCACTTCTTCACAGCCACTGAAAGCCTGAAACACAGCTCTGACCTAACATTTTGAGGAGCTCTGTGACATCTTTAGAAAGATGCTAGTCTGTCTTAAAAATCTGGATGGAGAAAAAGAGGCTGCAAATATATCCACTTAAATTTCAACAGATTTTTGAGATTCTTTTGTTCTACACATATTAAAATAAACTACTAGAAATCAATTCCCTTCAAGGCAGGAAATGTGAGATAGAAGCCCAAAATAAGACAAACTATTTGACTGTAATTAATCAAACAGTATTACTACTTTTTTTTTTTTCATTTAAACATTATCTATAACCCCCCAAACATAGCTAAATAACAGACGTGCAACAAATTCACAGAGTAAATTACTTTATTTAATGCTATCATGATCACTCCAAACCCAACACTTCCAGTTAAAGGACCATTGATGCTTGTTTCTGCTATTAATCCAGAGGATATGCTTCTCATGTTCAGTGACCCAGTTCCAAGAAGTATCACTATACAGAAGCCTATTTTCCACTTAATAAACATGCATAATTCCTGTGAACATTAGCACTGATTATGCACACTTACATACTGTAGGGCATATTCATCTAAACCCAGTGAATTCAGAAGATCTGAAGGAAAATGTATTTGGCCCTCTAGACTGCAAGAAATCCTAAAGAACGATAGGAACAGTCCAGAATGTTTTATTTGTCTATTTTATTTTAATGACACTTTCGTATATTAATTCCTTCAGCTCTCTGTTTTATGTAAGGTAAAAGAGTTAGGACTTTTTAGGATAGAAAAAAAGGAAAATCAAGAAAGCAAGCAAGGATTAAGTTTAATGGTTAGGGCAGTCTCTTAAAGATGGAAACTGTCAGTTCCAGCCAGTCTGATGCTACTTATCACTATTTCCTGCAGAAAAAGAGGTTAATTGGGATATTGTCAGCAGCCCAGAAAGGCATATCTCATCACAGGTAGAGCAATGAGAGGGTGAGCAGTGCAGATCCAAACTCTTCACAGGGACATGATAATTGATTCAGAGTTTCCTACAGCTTGATGAGTACTTAAACCACTGTGGTAAAGATCAGGCATTCACATTATCTTCATTACTTAAGAGAGAAAGAAAAAGGACTCCAGTCACTTAATGTTGCTTTGACTTTTAATGTCCTAGATAGTTCTCTGCAGAGGAGGTTTGAAAGATGCAACTCCCATATGAAAACAGATGCATGTACCCTGGAGAAATGTAGAATTTAATATAAATTCCTGTCCTAAGCATCACCTTGTGGTTTTGCATTGGCACATTTGTTTATAACATGCTGGCTTGAGTTTTAGCTTCCTCAGAATGGTGTTGTGTAAAAGGAAAAAGGTAAAAGCCTCTGCAAGGTGGTGTCTAGGTTTTTCCTCAAATTCCACAGAATGGTATCCACAGATTTCTCCCCCTCCCATGCTCTGTGCAGACTGTCAGGGCAGCTAACTTGGTGTTTCAGCATTTAGGTCTCTTTGTGGCTCTGGGCTTACAGTATATAAATAATTCTTCAATAAACTATTTCAAAAACTGCTGAAGCATACACCTCATTCAGCAGCATGGAGCACAAATAGCTTGCCACAGATTTTGAATCCCAAGAAGAATCTAACCAACCGAAAATGTACCAATACTTTAATGAACCTGCTAGATTGCAGATAATGCTAAAAATGTAACAGTATAAAGTATATTTCTGCCTATTATCTGCTTATTAAAAAGTGGTGTTCTTGACTAAATATTTTTATAGACATTTCCAACTAAAAGTGCTGCAAGTAATTTTTCTGTGGAGTCTGTCTGCATAACTGCTATTTATTTTAAGCATTGCGTGACTTTTTTCATCATGGAAAGTTCAATAGCAAAGGCTTCCAAGCCAAGCTAGAGTAGTTCCCCCTTTAGTCAATACAGTCTTCATCTACGTCAGTGAACACCACAGTACAATTGATGCAAATATGTAGAGTGGAAGTGTTAGTGTTGAGGACCTGACATCCACATCACGCATGTTCTGGATGTGTTACTTCAGACCAACTCTGGCTTATTAGCAGGTATTAGATACAGTAATACGTTAGGTGTGATCCAGGACACAGCTTCTAGTTATGTTTCATCCAAAAAAAAGCCATTTCTGTGTTCCAGGATTGTGTACCTCTGTAATTATGAGGTAAGAGAAGTCAGTGGAGATAACCAGGGAAGTTCATCTCAAAATATTGTTCTATATAATATAATCTAAAATGGTTTTGCTCTTTACGCTGAGGATATTTTCTACTGTGTGTGAGTAAAAGAAAAGAAGAGCTTTCTTTGCATCTTAGTTAGATGATCAACACCCTTTTAGCAATACACATGAAAGTGTATTTATTTTCCAAATATATTGATTTATGGAAATCATCTTCAATAAAATCCAGTTCAGACCAACAGATAGATGTCATCCTTCTCAACTATAAGTTCATGCAGAGGAATTACTAAACAATACATGCTTCATACATTTTTACCCTGAATATGCATTAAAGGAACTGAAATGCTGCAAATGTAATCATAGTGATCTGGTGCTGCTGCTGGCTCCTCCTGGAAAGATCAAATTTCACATCTTGGGTTTTGTCTGCAGCCAGCAGAACGTCCCACACAGGAGAAGAGCCACCTTGGCCAACACTCAGACTGTTAGGACCTCAGAGAGCCAAGGGCCATTATTTTACAAGCATTTCTGTGACAGAAGGAGAAGCAAAGGTCTGGATTTACTACAGCTAATTGTATTTATCCTCTGCAAAATTAGTATTTCGCCCTGTATACAGACATTATACATAGAATGACAATAAACTGGACTAAATATATGACAGTACCATTACAGAGCAGATCTCAAAACCCGTAACTACCAAAGCAAGGCAGACAATCTTATTTGATGTGCATATCTAAAAATCTATGAGGTCATAAAATTAAAAGCCAGACATTTTAGCTTAGTAAGAGTACAGAGCTGTCTCCAAATTTCAAGAACAAAATACGGCTGTGCTGTTCATGTTATTTTTTGCACTAACATTTTTGTAAATATGATATTGAATTTACTTTCTGATATTTCTTCATGAGCAAAGTATCTTGTGAAAAATCTGTGAACACTTCAAACACTCCTCGGGAGGGAGGAAGTCTTAAGAGTTTTGAGCTATTTTCAGAATATATCTTCCTCCACAACACACAAAATCATAAAAAAAAATTTAATCCCTTTATTGTGATTTACCAAAAAGAAGATAATGATTTATAAAGAGTTAAACAGTTGACGTACTTTATTAGGAACCCATATTTTGTAAATTTACTTTCCTCAGAAACATGTATGAGAAATTATTAAGGTCTGATCTTGCTAGATGTGCACCAAGTACTGTTTAAAATGCAAGCTATAAATTGTCAGTCAATAACAAGCACAATACCTGAGGCAGTAAAAATTCTTTCATCTGAAAATAACAGTTATTACAAAGTCAGTCCTTTCTTAAGAAAAGGATTGTGAGGCAACACCTTGAGCCATAAATATTAAAATATGAAGACAGAAGGTTATTTATATAAGCTGGAGTTAGCAGTTTTTGTTAGACAATTCATTAGAAGGAAAAGACTAGGTAATAATTTGCAATGATGTGGTTCAAGGCTGTAGCAATTTAAGAAAGGACTGTAGCATGCATTTAAGGGAAAAGACAGCCCCACCTGTCAGTGTGCTCAATATTAACTACTTACATTTGAAAGGCTTTTTTATTTTTATTCAGCCTCACATTGTATTTATGAACTGTTCTGATCCTACTGTTCATCATCGCCATCCAATATTTTTCCTAATTAAAATTACTTTGATGTCTCTGACCTTTAGGCAGACACTCAATTCTGAATTAAAATATAATTATCTTTGTAGCATGAATACACTTCTTATGCTGCCCCCATGCTCTTCTTGTTACAGAATAAATACATAATAAATACAAGGAAAAGACTACATTAAATGTGTTAAAATAATGAAAAATAAGAAGAAAATAAACAGCCTGGTTTTCCTTTCCTGTATAATGAGGGCAAAAGCATGGTAGGGAAAAAATAAAGGCAATACTTAAAATTTAGAGAAAAAAATACTTTGTGCACAGTGCATAGTTTATCTGCAGGACATACTGTCACAAAACTTTACCACTTATTCTGAAACCAAAAGAAGGACAGTCTTTTATATGAGTAGGACCACTGGTTTATATTCCAGTGGTAGTACACGGTTACAGCGTTGTCTACTGAACAGGACCACAACCACGCTTTGAAGGTGAAAGAGGCCCATAAATTACAGAGTGCACAGAATATATTTCTTGTGAATAAATCACAGGTTTTTTCCAAACTTTTGTTTCTGGGCACTGTAGCTATATGAATAGGTGGTGTGATGAGGGTAACACTTCCCATTTACCTCCTGGTCTTCACCTTGCAAAGGTCTTCCTTAGTCTAAATGTCCGGCAGCTCTTGACCATATGTTTGCTTTACATTACTCTGCAACCTTTTCTACGGCCAAATAATAGGAATTTAATAAACAACTTACTTTTACGTAGAGCTGCTGAAACTCTTCAAGGTTCAGTCTACCACTTGGACAGTCCTTTAGAAATCCTTTGTACCACTGTTTTAGCTCGTGTTCGTTGAACTCCGTGCTCTTCACCAGATCCTCCATCACCTCAGGGGCCAGCTTGCTATTCTGTTTCCCCATTCTGCCTTAAGAAGAAACAAATTAATACAATTAGCCAAGTTGCTGTGAACATTCTAAACTGGAATTAGTGGTGAAGCTCAAATTCATCACTTGTTTCATACCCACTGCTGCTTTTAGTCAAATGCAACTTCACAGATTCACCAGTGAGCAGGAACCTAAGCTATGCTTGAGTATCAGAGGCTGAAAATGGTGAAAGACAACATTCTTCTTTCA
This sequence comes from Aegotheles bennettii, assembly GCA_013398125.1. Taxonomy (NCBI): domain Eukaryota; kingdom Metazoa; phylum Chordata; class Aves; order Caprimulgiformes; family Aegothelidae; genus Aegotheles; species Aegotheles bennettii. Next base: position 57,122 of record VZRW01007946.1, read on the forward strand.
TTTAGGAGTCTTAAAGCCTGGAAACAGACTGCTCACTTGCTTTCAAATTAGGTAATTTCTAGCTTTTCTTTACATTAAGGCTGAGAAAGATTATTTCACTTTTTCTTTGAATTTAACAAAAATTTTTCACAGGTTCAGGGCTGTTCACGGAAATTTTCTTTAGCTTTGCCTTCAAAATCTCTTCTGATACGACGCCCATGTTAGCAGCTACTCCTCACAGGTACAAGGCTGTCAACAGACAGGCCTGTAATGTACAGCACTAGATGTTCCACTGGGAGGAAGCAACATAAGAGTCCACACACTTTGTCTCGAAAAATTATGAAACCAAACCGGAAAAATAAATGTAATTCTTATATATATGCACATATATGTGTATATATACACATATGCATACATATAAGTATATGTATATATTTAGTGCATAGTTGATACACAATAGATGGAGAAAATTTCATCACTGTTAACTCTGGAGATATCCACTACAGTTGTTATATACATTTTGTACACACACATAAATATTAAACATAAAACATACAGAAATACAAAAAGTGCATGGGTGTATAGATAAACACAGTAATTTCAGTACTACTCATGTTGGCCCTTTGAGATATTTCCAGGTTCTATGATGTTTGTCCAAAGATGTCCTTTCAGAGAACTTTTCAGAAATCCTTTTCTTTAACTTTTTGCCATTCTACTATAGTTTGTTTCATGACAGAAGATGTCTTTCAGTTATTTTTTAATCAGATGACAGATAGTACTTAACTTGTCCTGTATAGAACTGCAAAGTGATGAATAATTTCTTTCCTGAGCCTAGCTTAGCATTTCCATTTTTATCTCCTGGTATAGCATCTGTCTCTAATGGCAGCACCACACTGAATGCATTGATTTCAAATCTGTATCACCACCCGTTCCTGATATTAATCTATTGCTTTTGGCATATTCCCCTATCTTGAAGGGGAAGTTTCTTTCTCCTCAGAAGGACATACTTTGATCTGTTCCAACGATTCAATATATTTATATCATTTCCTTTATGGGACCCCTTCTTGAGCAGGCACAAAGTTAACCATTTCTCCTAGTCTGTGTGCTGCCAGTACATCCCCTGGTGCCATACTATCAGTGGCATCAGGTCTCTTCCTGAAACACTTCATGATCCTTCTCACCTTTGGCCATGGTCCTTCTTGGTCTGTCCTCACCCCCTCCCACAGCCCCCAGCACACCAAGACAACCAGCAAACTCTGGCAGCAAACTCCTTTGCCAAGACAGCACACGACTTGGCCCCACAAACATCCCTGATACTGAGAAGGAAGGTGTCTTTCATCAAAGCATTCAGCTGGTACAAAGTTGGGGAATTCAATTATCAGAAAGTACAAAATGCTACAACCCATCAGGCTAGAAGCTCCAGCCAGAAATGTCTCAACACCTTTGGGACACGGCTGACAGATGAGTGTGCTAGGCTGTGCACAGATGTAACTGGAGGTGAAGGTGGGCCACCATTTCTTGAGATGCTTCCAGCATGCAGATCGTCCTTCCCCAGGCTCTGCACATCCTTCCTCTACCAATGCTGTGAGATGCCGCAGTGTTTTCTTGCTCTAGGCCCTGAAGCTTCTCTTAACTACAAGAACCTGCTGCAAGGACTCATCCAGCTGTTAATTAAGGGCAGCACATTGCTTGCTCTAAATTTACTTTGAAGCTTTGCCAAGCTCCCATCCACATGCTCTGGTAAACTTAGCACAAATATGAGAGAGTTCAACCTTTCAGTTAATTGCCACAGGCCTAATTGTACATGCAGATGTCCAGAAATTAGCCATTTTGACTTAATGACGGGTTTCCAATTTATAGTATTTAGAACAATTGCCCCAGACTTCTCTTTCAAGTCCCCATCTTCTCATGTATGACATTGACCTAATGTAGCATAATCTGAATATAAACCCATGAAGACTGAAGTATACTAATACAGTTACTTCTCTAGCTCCAACTCAGATTGCTTTTACATGAAACAATATACTATTTTATTTGTTTTAATCTCCGAGGGGCCTATTTCCCTTTTTTTTCTTTTTTTCTCCTTTAAACTCTGTTACCTTTTGCAGTCATAAGTTGCTTTGCTTAGGACCCAGAGGACCCTTAAAGATTCTCAGCAATTATAGTAACTATCTTAGGTAGATTCATAAGGCATCTTCTGGCTCTCTTAATTTAGCCAAGTGTAGTTTTATTTGACTCTTTTCACCTGGATTCTTATCCCCAATAATATTTAACTCAATGACACCTAAACATGAAAAAAAGCATCTTCAATGGGGAAAAATTGTTTTGATTGACAAATTTTCTGTAATAGCAGCTTTTCTGTATTTATCATGTTAACTTCACAGCCCTTGGACCTGGCACTACACAGAAGTGGAAGCAGACAGAACTGTGAATCTCAGCACCATCTTCCAAAGTTAGCTACATTATTTTCAGTAATGTGGACATAAAACACTGTAGAAAATGGAATGTGTCTGCGGGTATGTGAGAATACATGAATAAAGAGCTGGACAAACATATCCACATATTAACCTTTTCATCAGATTCAGAGAAACAAGACACCAGTTTTTTGCCTCTGTGATACAGGTCCCTAGTTTTGGTCAGCTGCTTGTTCTGTCACAGGTTGTCCAATAAATCCCAAACACCTTGCAGACATCCCTGATGTATCTTACCATATAATACCCTCTAGTAAATGAAAACCACAGCTGACATCTTGATAAACACTTTCAGAAACTAACTTTTCCACAGACCAAACCAGTATTTGAGGAAGGTATAATTTGGGACTGCTGGGTTCTGTACTCTTTATTTATGAGAGTGCATGTGCTGTTCCAGCACAGTACGGGGCATAACCTGCCAGGCTCTGTTTGAGATGAGGGACTGAACAAGCTGACCAAGCCAGTCACAATGCCTTCCAGTAATTAAAGGCATTCATTCTTTCTTCTCATTTTAAAGCTTTTATCTTATGGAATTGAATTACAATCTGCAAGAAAGCTCAGGAGTCTAATGTAATTATCAAATATAAACTCACACTTCTGGCACTGGGAGATCCAGTTTATTTGGGAATAAAAACTAAAATACATAGATTATCTAGCTAATCACATCCTAACATCTTCTAGAGTTTCATTGAATCTCTTATTATTGAAAAAGTACAATCATCCATTAGCAATGAGTATGCCACTGCCAACACATTTAATTTTCTAAAATGAAAACTATTTTTAATTAACTTATAATCATGGTTTCCCAAACATGTTTTTTCCTTGTGAAAATCTATGAATATGCATTAGGGAAAGACAGTGGAGAACAGCTGCACAATCACTACGTTTTCAAGAGGAGGAAAGGTCACTCTGCAAGAATGTCTTTGTTTAGTAAATTTTATACTTTTGAACTATAAATCTGCTTCCAACCTTCATGCTTCCAAACATGCAATGTGAAAATTCAAGCACTGTCATTCATCTTCTGCTGCGTTTTCTGATTGGCAAAAATCATGAAAGAGAAAAAAACATAAAAACCAAAACCAAAACAAAAACAAAAAACAAAACACGACAAAAAAAAACCAAAAAGGCAACATGCTTTGATTCCAAACCATCGTGGGGGAGAAATTCACAATAAACAAGGAACTAGGTACGTGGGTGACACTTAGCATCAGTAAAGGTGTCAAGTCTGTTCCCGGTGAGATTACTCTGGCAGGAGAATGCTTGTTAATATTAGCAAGGGCAAAAAAATCCCAACTAGAGATCAAAAAAACCACTAAAACTATTGTTGTGCCACAAGTAGCAACAGCAATGAAGGCTAGGTTTAAAAACACATCCTCTTGGCTGAAATGCTGAAAGAGGCCATCAAATACCCAGAGAAACAAGCTTTTCAGAAATGCTTAGTGTAGTAGTAATTCAGTACTTCATTAAGTAACATCTTAATTGCTGCTTCTACAGGTCCATAGGAGGGTCAGATTTAAAAGATGGAATGTTATTAAACAGCCAGTCCCCAACCTGAAGCAGTCCGGGCTGTGCCAGGAGCAGGCAGGGACAATATGAGGACGTATTTTCCTGCTCTTTGCCCCGCTGGACCCCAGGAGGTCCACGCCAGCCAGCCCGGGAAGCAGGAAAGGGCTGCAGCAGCAGCTGAAGTTACTCTAAAATGACTCAGCAGCACGGCTTAGCAAACTGATTTTATATGATTTACTGGGGACTTCAGAGGTGATGGGCATTAAGTCTCACGTAGGAAGAGGAAGACAGTGTCTCCAGTTTTAAGACCTTACCTGGTTTTAAAACAGTTTTTCCCTGCTTATAGCTTTTGTTTGATGTCTTTCCTGCAATGCTATCATGTGTCCCACACATGCTTGTGCTGTTTCAAGAGCTCTCTGCTCTCTACTCAATCATCACCCAAACTGCCTGGCCAATGGCAGGGTTCTTTCCCTGGAATATTTTACAGCAATTCCTGCACAGGTTTATCAGGTCTGCCTCAGGCTTTCCAGTACTTAACTGCCAGTGTGAGTGCGGTTTTATAAACAAAAACTTTATTAAAAAACTAAGAAAAAAAGGAAAAAGTTAAAGCTCAGTAGCAAAACATGACTTACAGAAGCTCCTTTGCTGTTTGATGATTTCAAAACACCCCAAGCTGTTGCTAACACAGCTTCAATCCCACCTGCTTCCTCTTTCCCCTCCTCTGTGTTCACCTTTGGCCTCCTCGGCCAGTGTTCAACGTTCAAAGGGACCAAGTGCAAACAAATACAACTCTGACTATTCCTAACAAAGAGTAAACTGAGTGCTACCAAAGATCTCATATTTGTGCTAAAAAAGGACCCAAATCCCTTTGAAAAGACAGCACCAACAATGTCCATCCAACCTTATCCCTGAAAACCCGGTTCTGTGCCTTTTTGCTTGTTTCCCTTAAACCCAGTAATATAAAGCCATATTCTTTTCAGCTTGCATTAGGAAATGTGTTGCCAGCAGCTTGAGGGAGGTGATCCTTCCTCTCTGCTCAGCACCAGTGAGACACATCTGGAGTGCTGGGTCCAGTGCTGCGCTCCCCGTACGAGACGCACATGGACTTATACTGCAGTGAGTGCAGTGAAGGGACATAAAGGTGATGAAGGGAGTGGAGCATCTCTNAGGAGAGGAGAGGAGAGGGATCTTATCAATGTGTGTCTAAATACCTTACAGGTGCCCAGAGATACAAGAGGCAATGGACACAAACTAAAATCCAAGAAATTCTGTCTCAGTGTAAGAAAACGCTTTTTTTACTATGCATGTGACTAAACACTGGAACAGGTTACCCAGAAAAGTTGTGGAGTCTCCACCCTTGAAGATACTCAAAACCCAACTGGACACAGCTCTGAGCAATCATCTCTAGCTGACCCTGCTTGAGCAGGGGGTTGGAGTAAGAGCATCTCCAGAGCCCCCTCCAACTCTGGTGATTCTGTGAAACTGTTCAGGGGAAGTGGGGCAGTCATACTGCCTAGCTTTTGGTATCCACAGTAGCTGCCTAGTTTCACTAAATTCCCTCCATAAGTAGCTGAGAGGCAAAAGGGCTCATCCAAAGGATCACTCGGAGAAGATGTGCTGGTGACTGCAGGCTCCTCCTTCCCCTCACTGACTCCAAGAGTGCAAGGAGATTCACCTTATGTCCCTGGGCACAGGCATCTAACTCAATGGGGCTACCCCAACTTAGTATATTTTGGCTGCTTTGACACCTTCCCATGCCAATGCCCTTGTTTTCCCAGTAATCTTGCTTGAGCTGAATGGGTTAGTCAACCAGTATCTCCGCAGCCTCATGAGGTCTGTGCACTAAATGAGTTCCCTTGTATGGTGCATGTTTTTCTTGCTCTCCCCTAGCTCTGGGAAACGGGAATGAGTCGCGTGGACTATGCCAGAAGCAAATGACAACACTCACTTTGCCAGCTCAGCTGTGCTGGCAGGCACTCATTAGGTTGGAAGGAAAGCTGTGCTTCATCCCCACCCCTCTGCCCACTCCCAGCCCACAGGAATGTGCTGACTCCTGGGGACTACATGTGAAATCCAGGCATTAAGCAGAGTGTGGTGGGTGTCTTTGCAATCTCTAACACAATACAAACCTATAAACGGTACATTAAACACCGTATAGACTCCAACATACACACATATATGGGGATAATAAAACCCAAAACAATTAAATGCTGAGGAAAGCAGAGAACTGTGTGTATAATCTACAATAACAGAATGATTTTCATATTCTTTTTGAGCAGGTTGTTTATCAAATTTCCAGCTATGTGCTGATAATAATTGTAACTCCTGACAACTCCCAGAATTGTTCCTTTCTCCTCAGGCTACTTCTGACACTGCCTTTTCTCTACAAAAGTCAGCATGAAGTATAGACAGAAGAAGGCTATCAAGCCATGCAGATGCTTCATTCCTTCAAATACACTTACGGATTCACAGAAGAAGGAATCTGGAGCCGGAGCCTGTCTTTCACACACAATAAAACCCAACAATATCATACCCAAAGCTCCATGGAAGTACCCAAGACACAGTATCTACTAGGTTAATGGTTGGACTTGATGATCTTAAAGGTCTTTTCCAACTAAAATGATTCTATGATTCTATGTGAAAGAGAAGAGGAATTCTCCCATATGATCCAAAAGCTACAACTAAAACAACTTAGTCCAACAGCAATGTTTTAATGGCAGATGACACCAAGCCAAGTGGTGCATTTGATACACTAGAGGGAAGGGATGCCATCCAGAGGAACCTTGGCAGGCTGAAGAAGTAGGCCCATGCCAACCTCATGAAGTTCAACAAGGCCAAGTGCAAGGTCCTGCACCTTGTCTGGGGCAACCCCCAGTAACAATACAAGCTGGAGGATGAATGGATTAAGAGCAGCTCTGAAGAGGACCTGGGGATACTGGGGTCCCCAGTAGAAGAAAGACATGTTGGAGTGGGTCCAGAGGAGGGCCTCAAAAAATTATCAGAAGGCTGAAGAACCTCTCCTAGGAAGAAAGGCTGAGAGAACTCAGGTTGTTCAGCCTGGAGAAAGCTCTAGGGAGCCCTTGGAGTAGCCTTTCAATATACAACGGGGGCAGAAAGATGGAGAGAGACCTTTTACCAAGGCCTGTAGTGACAGCACAAGGAAAAACAGTTTTAAGCTTGAAAAGGATAGATTTATATTGGATGTAAGGGAGAATAATTTTTTACTGTGAGAGTGGTGAGACACTGGCCCAGGTTGCCCAGAGAAGCTGTGGATGCCCCCTCCCTGGCAGTGTTCAAGGCCAGGTTGGAAGGGGCTTGGAGCAACCTGGTCTGGTGGGAGGTGTCCCTGCCCATGGCAGGAGGGTTGGAATTAGATTATATTTAAAGGTCCCTTCCAACTCAAACCATTCTATGATTCTATGTTTTTTTTCTATGCAACATGTGAAACACTTCCTCACATCAGTTGTCAACATAATTTCTAAGCCAGCTTGCATCAAACAGGGATGACCCCGAGCCCTTTCCTATATCTTGCATAGCAGAACCACACTGCACAGGGAAAGCCTTTCCCGCCCCCCCCCAGTATGTGCAAAGGATGAAGATATTTTAGAGGAGAACGTTCTGATACTGTTGCATGATACCAGATCTTAATATGCTGACACCATGTAAGTACTACACTGCTATTAAAGCTTTTGAAAAAGGGGTCAGTCAGCTTAGAAAGGACTAGTGGTGGCAGCAGTTGTCTTTCTTCCTTCACTGTCTCTCCTGTAAACCAGCCAACTTAATCCTCTTTGGTGACCAAGAGCCTTTACTTCATGATGGACGCTTCATCATGTCATGACATCTGTGGCTCTCCAAAATCCACACGGGTTAAAGACTCCTTGACTTGGCTCAGTCCTATCCTCTTATTCCTCTCTCAAAACCCATAGATCAAATCACACAGCAGGTCCATTCCTGCACTTTGCCAGCAAGGAAGAAGGGCTGCAACAGCCTGTAGGAGTGGAAGATGAAATCAATCCACCTGGAGGTGTCTACTATCAGGGCAGAAAAGCCAAGCAAGGAACACCAGCCCAGGCAGTGGCAGAGGCACCAGGACAGAAGATACCAGACACACTGAAAGCCAAATGAGATCAGGCAATGTGGAGCATTGTGGACCTGCTCTAGCTGACCCTGCTCTGAGCAGGTCTACCCAGTCTCTGGTGAGTACCCCATCCCTGCCAACCTCTGCAGTTCTATGACTCAAGAAAGGTAGACATAATTTCAGCCATAATTTTGGGAGAAACTGATTATCAGATACAGGTAGAGTTAGTATACTTTCATGGTATTAGTACATTGTCCATCAGTGACCTTAGGAAAATGTTCTCCCTACTCAGAAGCAAAACTCGCCCTGAACTACCAGCTTCCTCCTTCATGTAACACACAGGGCTCTATTCTGAGATTTTAACCAAACTCATGCTTCCCATCCCAAAATGATGGGAAGTCTATTAGTGAGAAGTAAGAATTTGTGTGCTTGTGTAACACTATACTGAAGTTAGAAGCAGCCATAAATTACTGCTGATAACATAACCTCAAACTAAGGGTGAAACAAACAGGCTAGGTTCTGATTTATATTACACTACAGCAAAAACTGGAATAAAGCCAGCGATTTCAGATTACTTTACTGGCTTTACCAAAGATCAGATTCAGGCCTGTAATCTCTCCGTGTAAAAGAAATGGGGAAAAATAGAGAGTAATGACATTAAGGAATGCAATTATCCAACTGAATTGAATAATAAATGGAGAAAAGAGGTTTACGCAAAAGAAGAGAGATATATTTTTAAATTTTATTTGAAATGAGATGGATATTCAATTAGATTCAAGCAATAAAAAAACATTTGAAAGGGTAAAAGCTGTGCAGGAGGATGCTCTAACATAACAACAACTGGTATGTAGGGGTTTTTTTCTCTAAGTCACCAGGAAGCACCAGGATTTATTTCATTAAAAGTGTGTATTTATTTTCTGTTGAGTCTGGAGTAAAACAAAAAGCAAGTTCTCTACATTTTCAACATGAAAATCAAGGGCAATACACCAGTATTGCTATTACTCACCAGTAGCTTCACTGTTGATGCACCCCCGTGGGTCACAATAGGGCTCTATTCAAAGCCCAGTGCTGAAGCCAGCAGCTTGGATATAAACTAACCTGCAGACACATGGTCTGAAGTACGTTGCAGGGTCTTACTTCTGCCCCTTCTTCTCATTTCGATTAGGAAACTGCTTTCAGCATGCCGTTGCTGGCTTTCCTCCTTTGCAAGTGGACATAGGAGGAGGTACGTAGCACAAAGCAGAAACTTACCTGGGTTTTTTAACAAGACACAAGTGCTCAGAAAAGCTTCTAGGCTCTACCACTTAGCTTTAGACTCGTAGAGACAAGAACAAAATTCCTCTCTTGCTTTCTCTTTCAGTCTCTTTTTAGACCACAAGGAGGAGCGTCCATATTTCTACAGAAAGCTGAGACTCTGGATGATCAGTGGTCCTTAAGAAAATTTGGACTTCCTCCTTAACTCAATCACATGGCTTTGCTGCATGCTGTAACTCAAAATTGTTTGGGTTTTGGCTTTTTTCACATCCACTTCTTCTCTAATATTTCAACAGAATTTGGTGACTTTTACATTCTAGAGAATTTAGCGATTAATTCCTGAAGAGAACAATATGCTTGCTAATGCAGAGTGTCAGACAAACATGTAAGTACATCTGTTGCCACAGTTTCATTTTGCTATTGGCCCAGCTTCTATCAACTGTGGTGATCAGGAAGTAACAAGGAAGTGTGAGTTGAGGAAGAAACCTCCCTCTTCAGCAGTGAAATGAGTATTGTCTTCACTGGTCTATTCTCTTCAATTTTGTCCTTGTAAATAATAATCTTAAAATGCATGCAGAACATTTGCTGTACCTTTCTGTAATAATTCATATGCTGAATACCATTCCAATCACCTGAGTGAGTCTGATTATCCAGAATGCTCCAACATCAGAGCCTTGATTGCTGTGACAAGTCTGTTACGTGCCTTATACCAAATAGTTTTTGATTGCTTCCTCTGACGTTTCATTCTAGAATATGGTTTCCAATAGGCTTTCCCTCATGAGACGCCCTGATATGTTAACAGAGAAACCCGTAACCTCCTGGACTTCACTCGTTCAGAATGCCCACTGAACAAGTTATGCATCAGCAGTGATGATCACTTTCCAAGCCTTGCATTTCAAAAGAGTGGCTTATACAATTTTAGATATTTTGGAGATCTATCCACTATTCAGTATTCCACCTCTCCTGGCATAGTTTGCTGCAAACTTTGTTGTTTTGGGAGGAAGATTGACAAGATGTGCCTGAAGATTACAGTTTCCCTGTGCAGGTTCCAGTCTTCTGCAACCATGGGACAACATTTATGTAGACTGTAAACATCCATCTAGTTTTGTTATGCCAAACTAGATCAACATTTCCTCTACCTGAGATAAAGAATTTTTGTCAATTTGTAGGAACTAGTGCTAATTAAAATGCTGTTTTGATAGAAATATTATTGAGGGTTCTTGCTTGGGGATAAGGGTTTTTAGACTTTAGCTGTTGCCTTGACCACAATTACATATATACACCTTTAAACTGCATCTCTGACTCATAAGGCATTGGGCTCTACTTACAGGTAGGTATAAGTTTCACTCTTCATTTATACGGATATTCCTCATCACAGCTCTTAAACAAAACTGCCCTGCTTTTCTGCAAAGGTGGATAAATTGCATTGAATGTTAGCTGTTTAAGAATTCAATTGCCTTTGGCCCCTCTGCAGTCAACAGAGATGGTCAGAAATTTCAGAGTGATTCACTCCATGCAGAGAGAGATGTCTGAAAGAGGCAGGATGAGTATATGCACACTTATTTTAAGACAGAATGAATCACCTTCTACAAGTGTCTCTTTCTTTCTGGTGATTGTAGAGGCGCCTTGTAAACTGGATTTCTAGGTGCTTAAAGGAAAGCAAGAAAAATTCTACCTTGCTCATACACAGCGGATAACCTAGAATCAAAATGCTGCTCCTGATGTCACTAGGAAGCACGTACATTTGCCAAGGTTGACTGTTACAACCTTTATTCAGATGTGATTAATGCCATTACATTACAACCTGATGGTGTAAAAATACAGGCAGTCTTTCCTGAACTGCTATTTACTTCCACCAAAGCATCTTTTCCAGTCCCTTCAAAACCAAAATAGTTTTAGGAGATGAACTGCAGAGACTGGGTTGCTCAAGACTGTTTCCTTACACCCCTGCCATTCCCTGTTTTTTCCTTAGCATAGTTTTTAGCCAACTAAAGTCCTGGCCTCCACAAATAATACTTTATTATTATTAAATACATTATTCTTTTATAAGAAATTTCACTCCACCTTCTAAATGCTACATTAAAGTTTGATCTTTTCTAACCCATCTCTAATATCCAACTCTCTTTATCCACCACAGCCTCCTTAGCAGCCATGTCCAGCAGAGCATGACAGACTCATTGCTCTGGATTCACATGGAGAAGCGGGTATGGAGAGCACTGTGTGGCCCTTCTCCAGTCTCTGAATCACAGAATCACAGAATCTAAGGGGTTGGAAGGGACCTTGAAAGATCATCTAGTCCACCCCCCCTGCCAGAGCAGGGTCACCTAGAGTACATCACGCAGGAACGCATCCAGGCGGGTTTTGAATGTCTCCAGTGAAGGAGACTCCACAACCTCTCTGGGCAGCCTGTTCCAGTGCTCTGTCACTCGCACAGTGAAAAAGTTTTTCCTGATATTTACATGGAACCTCCTATGCTCCAGTTTAAAACCATTGCCCCTTCTGCTGGGATTAACAGCAGCAAGATCAGTGTCTAGACTGTCTCCTCTCTGTTGCCAACTCAAAAAGCAGTTGATAGGGTCTCTTTTTCATCTTGTTCATGTTCCTATGTCCTGTGATGACAACTATGACTGACAAAGGACGGAGTAGAAGTCTGAGCAGGGATATCAGCATATGGTCTATAAATAGTGTTGTGATAACTGAATCAAATATAAGCTAACACAAGCAGATACATTTTCAATCTTTTGCTTCTATTCAGTTTCTGCAGGAAAAATGAACACTTAAGACTCAGGAGTTAGCTCACTTTTGCACACGCATCTATGAAGACTATGAATAAGCTGATTTCAACTGATGATTTTGACCTATGTGCGGAACAACTACATTACTAAAAACCACATGGCTATATTATGACAGATATTGACAGAAGTGGTTAGCAGGAAAGCAGATTACAGCCTTTTATTTTACTAAAAACCTTTCAAAGTCAAAACAAAGCGTTTACAACATTGTGGCTAGTGATCCATTGGTGCAATGCTCACCCCAAATTCATTATAAACTAATCGCCAGAACAATCCCTTGTGACTGCTTCAGATGGAGCACAATTAAATGCAGAGGAAATACATTAACGAGAAGATGAATCATAATCCTGCAGAACGAAATCAATGGCTTTACATTTTTGAGTTGGACATTGAGGGGCGGTCAAAAATGTTACTCATACAAACAAGTGAGCAAATTAATCACATAAACAGCTTGAACAGGAAAAATGTACTTAGAACTTGACCGACAGTAACACTCTTGAAGAAACACAGAAGAAAATCTGAAGAAGTTTTCTTAAGGTAGAATATCCATATAGAAATTCCTTCATTACACTACTATGAAATGCAAAGCTTTTCCATCACTTTTGATTTTTATGGTTTGAAATAAATGTAATAATTTTACTTTAGCTCCATGTGGATCTCTTGGACACCTTAGGGCCTTTCAGATGCCACTAGATACCTCTACTTAAGTAGCTGAATGAGTTGAATGAGATCTTGCGCACCTAATTTAGACAGCTAACTTGAGCCTAACAAACCAGCTAAGTGCCAAAGTTCCCAGTTTTGGCAACAAAGAAAAGTTATCACAGACAAATCTTGCCCACCTAAATTAGTTCACTGACTCTGTATCTATAGGCTTTTCCTCGGAGTGCATGAAAAATACCTGCCTTCCCTTACTCCCCAGTCATGCTAGGAGGACGGCTTTGCCATGCACCTGAAGGTTAAGTGGCAAATAATGTGTTTCTGATCGAGCTTAACATGCTAATGTTGGTGTGCTACACTGTGTTAACCAACAAGCTGTCAGTCTCCTCGTCCATTCCTGCTAGCACGTACGCAACCAGCAAAGGGCGCAGGTAGGCAGCTGTCATGTCAGCAGTGTCCAAAGGAGAGCTGCTGAGCTCACCTGTTGTTTGTGCCTGTCCATGTAGAACCATCCCCTTTGCTATTTTACAGAATAATGCACACGAAGTCCAAATCATGGTTGATTTCAAAGTAATTTTTCAGTCTTGACTAGTATCCTCAATGGACACAGAGCACAAAGGTCAAGGCTGGGTAAGAGTGAAGCTGAACTGGTCCCACCAGGACTGAATTTAGAAGTATTCATTGTGCTTCCTCCTTTAGGAGTTTCACTTTCCAGAGCTGCCAAGCCAAGTTCTGCCATACAGAACACAATTAAAAATATAAATATGGCTTTAATGCAGATTGAAAACATGAGTTCTTCAGTACAGAGTATCTCTGTTACACAGGCAAATGCAGCATTAAAAAGCAATACTGCACATAGAATAGTTTTGATTGGAAAAGGCCTTTAAGATCATCAAGTCCAACTGTTAGCCTACCACTGCCAAGTCCAGTAACCATTACTGAGTATTTCCTCATTAATTACCACACGCTAGTAATATTGCTATTTGAAATCAGACTGACAGATAATATAGATGAGTCTCACAAATCCTTCATCATGGAAAAATATAAGTACTTTTACAGATGACAGAGCTCCTAGCAAGGTTATATATTGAGGGAAAAAAAGAATGCACTCTGACATTAATATTGATAGGAACTGCAAAATGAGCAAAAAGGACAAAGCAAAAGGAAAGTTGGCTGTCTCTGAGGAGACTCTATGTCCCCAGTACAGGAACCTCATTATTATTTCATGACCTTAATGGCAAGCCTCTAAGCCTTGTGCATGTCCTTCATAACAAAAAAATGAAATACAAACACAAACCAGAAAATCTTGGATATGCACTAATTGACAGCTGTTAGCCATTTCTTCTAATTTTGACTTCATTAATACAGTACAACAGTTCTGAGAGATAGTTGTATATAAAATACATAACTTTTCATAAGTCGCAAATATGACTCAAAGCATATGGTCTGCACAGAATCACAGAATCACAGAATTCTAGGGTTGGAAGGGACCTCAAAGGATCATCTAGTCCAACCCCCCTGCCAGAGCAGGCTCACCTAGAGTACATCACACAGGAACGCATCCAGGCGGGTTTTGGATGTCTCCAGTGAAGGAGACTCCACAACCTCTCTGGGCAGCCTGTTCCAGTGTTCATTCTGTTACAAGATAAGCTAGAGGGAGGCAGTGAGAGAGAGAAAGCCTCTCGTGCTAAAGCACTGAACAATTTCATCATTTCATACATTAAAAATAATTGGAAAAATTTCTTCCAACTGTTTTTTGATGAGAGCTCTCCTGGAATAAATTTTTATAATAACTGGGTATTGTGGCTGTGCTAACAAAACTGATATACTTGCTCAGCTGAATCCCTCTGTGCGCACACATAGGGGTTTTTTTGTGAAATAATAAAAGACAAAAAAAAATGAGAGAGAGACACAGTCTAAATTTCAGTAGTATTTACTGTGGCTAAGAATAATAAAATCTATACTGAGGAAACAGAGAAGACCTATATAACACATCACACATTTGTAGTACCACATCATCCCTGAGAACTTTGGTGCCTCAACCTGCAAAGGACAACATGCAAGGTACAGTCTCTTGGTTGTTGGGTTCTTTTACCGTAAACAGATGCTTGCTCCTCAGATTACTTTCTAAAATGCTGTCTTTCTAGGACACACAGTTCAGGAGTTACTCTTTTGGCAATGACAGAAAAAGCTTAGCAAAAAAAAATGCTAGCAACATTTTTGATTTGGACGTCAGTGCATGCAGAATTCCTTCAGCAAAGGGAAGCTGTTACAAAGGAACAGCCCTGGGACAGGCCATAGCAATGGTGATGCAGATAAAAATATAGAATCATAAAATAACTCTGGTTGGAAAAGACCTTCAAGATCATCAAGCCCAACCATCAACCCAGGACTGCCAAATCCACCACTAAACCATGTCCCCAAGGGCCACATCCAACGTTTTTTTAATACTTCCAGGGATGGTGACTGCACCACTTCCCCAGGCAGCCTATTCCAATGCCTGACCACGCTTTCCATAAAAAAATTTTTCCTAATATCCAGCCTGAACTTCCCCTGGAGCAACTTGAGGCCAATTCCTTCTTGTCCTATTTCTTGTCACTTAGGAGAAGAGACCGGCCATCCCCACGGTCCAACCTCCTTTCAGGTAGGTGTAGAGAGCGATAAGCTCTCCCCTCAGCCTCTGCTTCTCCAGGCTGAACAACCCCAGCTCTCTCAGCCGCTCCTCATAAGACCTGTGCTCCAGGCCCTTCACCAGCTTTGTTGTCCTTCTCTGGACTTGCTCCAGTACCTCAGTGTCCTTCTTGTAGTGAGGGGCCCAGAACTGAACACAGGTGCAAAAAGAAAATATATGAAAGAAAATAAATGAAAGCTATACAAACATTTACATTATTATGATTATGAAAGTTACCAAAAATACTGTCTGAATCCCTTCAGTTTTTCATACACCAGGATAAAGCAATTGATAAGAGGTTGCTAAGCACAGACAAGCTGAAAGTTTTTCAAAGGTCTCAAAATTTCAAGCCTAAAATATCAGCCTGGAGTTCCATTAAATTGTCTAGGAAAACAAAATTTTGTTCTGATTCACTGCCCACCTCTGGTAAATAAGGGCCCCCTGGGAAAACTACTTTGGAAAATCTATCAAGAAAGAGATGTTATTATAGGCTATGAATCCCAGAAAGCATGACATATAACTCTAACTCTCAAGGAGCAGGATGTTTTTTCCTAACTTAGGGCTGTCTGTCGCTGAATTGTCCATGAGAATAGTTGAGGCACATGGAACTGGACTACAAAGGTGCTGGACGGAAAAGGAAAAGTAACCATAAAAAGACAGTTTCATTTTAAAGCAGAGCTGCACTTGTTGAGACAACCTTGATCAGGGAGTACCTCTCAAAGTCAAGGGGGAATTGTTGGAGGTAAAAGACAAGGACGAACAGCCTGGACAGCATTCACAAGGCTGTACCTTTAACAGTGACTGCTCTTCCCAGGTGACAGGAGAAAGCAATGGGTGAAATATTATTATTCCCAACCACAATACAAAGCAGCTGCAACTGCATTGAAAACTATCCTGGACTACTTAAGTCTGTAGAATCTGAAAAGCTAGAAATATAAAACACTGCCTTCCTTGGCATTACCTCATGATTACTTCACTCATCGCTGGAGAATGTGGAGGTTGAAAAGATTTATGATAAAAAAATGGTTGTTGCTCTCTCTAATGATTCTAGAGGCTGGGAGTGACTTTGAGGATGATATAATCTCTTTCATATTTCTTATACTTCTGCAATAAGGTACCCAAATTAAACTGCTGCTAAGAACAAAAATATCTTGGATGACAAATAGAAAAATATCCTTCATTTATAGTCAATGCCATCTTCACCATTTAATTGCATCCACAGCTTTTTTAATTGAAAAAAATGTCCCACAACTTTAGAATATGAATGTAGCATTTACAGTGTGATTGAAATCACTGGGCTTTAATGCTCTCAGATTTTGTTGTCTACACTAAGACGGTCATTTAGGCCAGCAGAGACAGAGTCATCTCCAGATAGCACTTCAGCAAGTTGATCTAAGACATTTCTCCTAGGATGGGATGAGTCATAATTTGGAGGTGCTGTTCTCTCTCCACTGACTCTCCAGACTATCATGTCTAATAATCACTGATTAAATTAGCTTTCTTGAATTTGTCTGATCCCTTTTTGACCACATTTATATCTTGGTCTCCACAACATCCTGTGGAAAGCAGTTTCATAATTAAATTAAACGTTATACAATAATTTCATTGTTGACCCTATTTCTTGTACTGTGAGAATAAGTGACTACTTCTTATTCACCTGCTCCTTATCAGTCATGAAACACCCAGACTCTGCCTAGCCTATGCTCCATCTTCCTAACCAACCTAACTCCCTTTTTCTAGACTTTTTACAATTTTACTAACTCTTTATTATACAAGTGACTATAATTACAAACAGGATGTTCCATGTGCTTATACAGTAGAATATTTTTCTACTTCCACCCTAGTATTTCTTAGCCATTTTAATTGCTATTTGTCATGAACTGGTAATCTCAGAGATCTATCCTCAGTAATGTCCAGTTCCTCTCCTGATTTCTACTAGTTAGTCTATACTCAGCAATATATTTTGTCCCATGGACATTACCTTCTTCTTCTTGCCACCAAATTCACCTGCCATTTTATCTTCCCAATATTCAGTATTACACAATCATGCTGCAGCACATTGTAGTCGGATTTAAATCTGACTGTAACGGATAATCTCAAATCACATGCAAACTTTTGCACTTCACTAGTCAACTCCACAAATCACTTATGAATACATTTCAATTTCTTCCCCATTCTACATAAATTATAAAAATATGTGACAACTGTGTTTATGCCTACTATCTTTTACCATATTAGGTGTATAGAAGTACTACTTAGAAAACTCAAAGCTAGATAAAAGAGGGCTTAAACATGTTGCTATGACTAAAGGTTAGAAACTTGATATTTCATAGATTTATGATTTTAACAACCTGGGAAGAAGTGCTGTGATTGTTTAGGATGGAAATAGTAGACTTTCACACATGAATTCCTGATTCATCTCTGATCTTTGTCATTGAACAAGAGTACCATTTTTAGATAGGCTTAATAGTTTAGACAGTACTTTAGATAGTATTTAATTTAAAGCTTTAAAATAAACTACCTGGTCTATAGCTGGATCAGGCCCTGCTTATGCTAAATGCTGCAATGCTACAGCTGTTTACTCTCTCTGATGTGACAATACAGGGGAGAAGTTAAAGGAAAAGAAGGCTACAGCATAGGCGTAAGGTAAACAGTAGAATAAAATAACAAAAAATCCCCAAGTCCTTAAAACCCAGCAGCAGCAAACAGAGTAATCTTAAAAGCTACTGTGGCACTTGCCAGGAGCTTGGAACAGCTAGTAAATCAAATCAGAGGACGCAACATAAAAACCATTGACTGCCAGAAGGCAAAGAATTGTTTGAGCTGGTTATAGTTGTAGCACTTTTTTTTTTCTTTTTTTTTTTTTTTCTCCTAAATGACTCCAGAAAGACTCAGTATAAAAAGAATCTGTTACAGAATCCCCTCTGGAACTGAACAAGACTCCAAATGATGGACTTTTGGTAGTGATATTTTTCAATCTCCAAGACAAAAGGGACTACAGAACAAATTATATTCAGGAAGTCTGCCGGCTTTTTCATGGTGGAAAAAATCCCTTCATCTTTCCTGACCAGAGCAGCCCTGTTGTTAAGGCCAAGCAAAAGAGGAGGTGAGAGAGCATATGTCAAGAACTAGATTCAGGGAAAAGGATCAAAAATGTCTTTTCTCCCTTATAAAAACTGCATTATATTCTGGGGGAAAATGTGTGTATCTTGTAATGGAGAAACTATAGACTTCAAGGCAAGAAGTATAAGGAGCCAGATTTACAAAGACATGCAAGCACTTCTATGGGTCTGGACTACTGGCTAATGTAGGTGCTGTTATCTAATTGCCTTGGCTCATTTCTACTCAAGTAAGTCAAGGTGACGTTCAGTATAAATGTATCAACTGTCTCTTCGGCAGCTTGAGTGCTCTTATGGAATCTCACCAAGTACCTAAATAGCTATGCAAATCTCATCTGAAGTATTTAGTCGCTGCATTCCCTGCTCAAAATGCAACTTACCTGTCACCTCTACTTTCTAAGAATATGACACCAGCTTACAAAGCAAGCCAGGCACTGAACTTCATAATGCCTGTGCGTCCATGCCTTGTTTTACGTGGTACCACTTCTTAGCATTTTGAAGGTACCAATTTCTCACACACTACCACTGTGAAAACATTCAGGTTGGCATTTGATTCTTCATAAAAATAGCCAGGCACATGAATAATCATATGTCACATTAATGTTAGTCCTGGGGAGCTGTGAGTGCCCAGCTGTGAGTGCACATTAACAGAGTGGGGTAAGGAACGTGCCTGAATAGCCCAATGAAATTACTGGCTATAATGTTGCTGGGAAACACTGACACATATATAGATGTACAGACACAATAAATATAGGCTAAGCTGGTTTTATTATGCAGACGTGCTTAGCCTTAAGAGTGTCTACACAGTATTACTCTGGCTCTGCTGTCAGACAGATAGTTAGGTAACACTAACTTGTGAATCTCAGCCCCAAGTTGTCCCTCTTCTTCCTTGTCCAATCTTTTCCATGTACTTTGGGCTTCCTAGCAGCACGCTTGACAAGCCAGTCCCAGTAAATCTGTACCAGCTCATCCTGACTCTTTTCTCTCACTTCTCTTCCCTCCTTCCTTCCTGCCTGGCTCTTATTCCCTACCCAATGCCAATTCTCATCACCCCTGGTGTTTTATCTGCACTTTTTCTATTCCTTATTTGGCTTTTCATCACCAAGAGTAGTGAGAGCAGCTATGTTCATAGCATGCAAGGTGTATGCATAAGGAAAAAAAAAAGAGGTAGGCTTGCTTAATCTGCAGAGGAATTCACCTGGGCAATATCTTATTGACATTTAAACAATCTTGGCATCTTCAGGCACAAAGATAACACAACCACTCCCAATGAGCAGAGAGGGATGGATGAGAGGCTGCCAGCAGGGCTGTCAGCATCTCACAGAGAGGCAGTCACTGAACAGGAGAGACCGGGGGCAAGCTTCAGCATGTTTAAATGATGCTGCACACTATACAATATTTGAGAACATTCTATGTTAAAAAACAGGTTGTAAAGCTAAGTGAATTTAGCAGCTTATAATTATGTTGTATAAAGCTTAAACAACCCAAGGCAGTCACCCAAGAAACACCATGACTTACAGGCGTGAGATGCAGATGCGGGGAGAAAGCAGACAGGTAAATGTCACCCTCACATTTGGACAAATGTGCAGGGTTCATACATGTATGTGTACTTCTCCAAATACCCAAAATCACCACAGATCAGTCGGAGAAGAAAATGCTCACAGAGAGGAGCTGTCGTGGGCAGGAAGAGCAGGAGGACTAGATATGCCCATTAGCATTAATGGCAAGTGAGATATGCAGCACAATGTTTTCAGATCCTAAAGGTTCTTGGTAAATCTAATCACCTAAAAAGTGTGATAGGAGGAAGAAGTGTGAAAGGAATTGATATCCCTATAGGGAGAGATTAATTTTTATATCCTCGAGTAGAAAAAGAGAATTCAAAGTACCAGAGAGAGAGGTTGTTAATTACATTTTCCATGTTATTCTGTATCTCTTCTCTCCTCAACTCTAACAAAGCAGTGTTGAATGAACATATTTATTTGACACTTGTGAAAAAGGAAGCAGAGATCACTGTCCACTCATCTCACTGCCTAGATTTCTAGGTGGAGGCTTGAACCGGTTTTGTTTGTTTTTCTCAACACAAATGCAGAAATGAACCTGACTCTTACTGCTGTCAATCTGCCCCTGATAAAAGGATAAAATGGAAACAGAAAATGTAGTGGGGTCAGAGATGTCACTTGGCATTTGTACTTTCTCTTTTAAAAATTAGCTATACTTTTCAAAAAAACTTTTCAGAACACCTAGAAAAAACCCTTTTTAAGGTTTAAGAGGAACAATCAATTTGTTCCTCTGCTCGTCATATAAATCTGTTGCCAAAAAAAAAAAAAAAGAAAAAGGAAAAAAATCTTAAATCTGACAGGCATGGGAAAGCCCGGAGGAGCTGCAAACCTCCAAACAACCAAACAATTGCTGTCTTGAAGTTTCCACCAAATTAGTGCCTGTCACCAAATAAAGCCACTTGACAGTCTGCTCATTCTCACTGATGTCATACGTCCAACCCTACTCCAGTATCGGTGCTCCAAACTTTTTTAGAAACATTATTTTTCCCTAACTGAAAAGGGGCTAGGTTGATTTATGATTTCCACAACCTGGCCACAATCCAGAAGGACATCAAACTGCCAGTCTGTATCTGAATCTGTTCCCTCAAGAAACTGAACGAATTTTTTTTATTATTAATGATGACAGTAAATAACAACAGTAAGTCACAATTTTTAAAACCTTTGTATTACCAAGGACAACAGAAAACCGAGCAATTGTAATGGTAATGCCAAACTATTTGAAATGATTGCAAAGAAAACCAAGAGAACTCTTTTTCTCTAACACAGCATCCACAATTCACACACAGAATAACAACAGGGAAGTTATTATATAGTCAGTAGCAGGGAACTAGATTAATCCCAGTTACTTCTA
This sequence comes from Aegotheles bennettii, assembly GCA_013398125.1. Taxonomy (NCBI): domain Eukaryota; kingdom Metazoa; phylum Chordata; class Aves; order Caprimulgiformes; family Aegothelidae; genus Aegotheles; species Aegotheles bennettii. The sequence continues at coordinate 78,559 of VZRW01007946.1, forward strand.
CCTGGGTGGTAGCCATTAGAAGTTGGTTATCTAATCTAAACTAGTCATCAAGGCTCCAATGTGCAATGAGAGAAACAGGCACCCAATCCACCGAGAGGCAATTCATTCCATGCTAGAAGTTTATATACAAGATAAGTGCGATTAATTGCTCTCTGGAGATGCCTACTCTTGTTTGAGTAACAAGAAAGCCTACACAATTAGTTTAGACTAAACATTTACCTTCTAGACAGATAGAATGGCATGAAAAAAAATTCCACCCCTTGAGCTCAGACTGAGCTGACTCCCCCAGTCTGGGGACAACTGCAGAGCCTACAGCCAAACTGTGCTTCCACCTCATGACCCAAACCTAGGTACTACCTGGCTGGCGAGGTCCAGTGTGGAGGCAGTGGATCTTAGCTGAACTTATGGAACAAAACACCAGCTCAATGTTACAGCAGTCCCTGTGCAGGCTCTTCCCAAGAAATTGTCTTTCTCCCAACACAGCCAGTTTCCAACACGTCTCAAACAACTTTCTGGGGGTCCAAATTTACTAATAAAAGTCACACAGCTTTATGTCCTCTGATTTCTCTGGCCCTTGTACGGTCATTGTCATATGTTCATTCAGTTAATAAGCTTCTCTTAGATGAAAAATGGGGACTATGTTAATTATTTTTAAAGGTATTTTTAATAGTTTTAACAGGTTAGTACCGTTGACTTCCTGTCATGACATTTCCATAGGGAATGGTTCAGTACCAACTGGCTCCAGTCCTTGGCAATTCATATATAGGAGAGAACACAAGCATTTCTACATTATTATATTTCTATAATTCTATAAACTCATTTTATATGAATATATCAATAAAAGGCAACTTTAGAAAATAACATCTATCTGGTATTACATAAAGAATTAGTTGTAACATCCCCGCTGCATCTAAAATGCTTAGTTTCAAGCACCTGGAGATAGGCAGATATCCTGTAAGTCCTACTTCTCCAAACAGCACGAGTCATTTTGACATTTTAAGAGGACTAAACTACTAGGCATCTAAGTACAGTGTAAATTAATTAAACAGGTTGAAGGAAACCCAGTCACACCTAAGGGTCCTAATTCAGACACCGCATAACTCTCTTTACTTCCAGGTCTCACATGTTTCTCTAGAATTGGCCTCTGAATATAGAAATGACATGCAATCTTTGTTATCCTCAGCCTTAGTTAAGCTTCTTTGATTTGCTTTCAACCATGACATAGACTCACTTTGTCCTTGCTCTTGCTCTCTAAAGCAGTTTATAAAACTTGAAAGAAGGGCTGCTTTGTATCATATGGAAAATAACTGTGCTGCGAGGAACAATATCAAGGCTGAAAAGCCTAAAATTAGACCTGCAAGCTTTGCTTTCATTGGCAGCAATGTGTGCACATTCATATTGTCCCGATTCTACATTCTACCTCTTCTGTTCTTGTGAAATACCTACTTTCTGAAAAACACTGACATTTAAAATTAGCAAACTTCTCTGATTCAAGGGTATAGTGACCTTGATGATCAGTTATTTTGATCACATTCATCTTTAGGCTTTATTAGTGAACGACAAGATCAGCTTATTTTCAAAAGCAGTAGCAAAGAGAAAGCATTTGCAGAACAAAAAGCTGAATATCTCTGAAATGGTGCCTGGAATAATCCTGTAATTTCCAGGTTGCTTTTTTTTTCCCCCTCCTAAGAAAACTCATACACAAATCTAATAGCTGTATTTTTCTATCCTGGAATCAAGCTAGTGAGGACATAAGAACTATATAAAGTGGCTGGTGCTGGGCAACATGGGACTAACAGGCATAATTTAGTCATAACAGGTTAGCATCTACGATACACCCATTCTCTTCTCAGCTACATCCACTCAGTTCCCACTGTAGTCAACAGGGGGAATAAATGAGAGCAAAATGTATCCAAAAGGTCAAACTTCAGAGATTTTCAAATGAAGAAAGCCACAGAGAGGCTAAAGTGAAACCGATGCTAGCTACTGCCTTAAAGATAATGCAAGCTGTTGTTAGTGTTGTGTTTATTTTGAGTGTCTCCTCATGGAATTTCAGAATAAAATATGAGATTGGCAGTCAGCCTGAAGGGGGTATAGTCAGAGCAGTTCAATTTCAACAGACTATCAAGATGAACTTTTGGGAGTTATTTTACAGGTTTATAGCTATAGCTCACTCTGAAGTGCAGTGTTATTAATATTTGTAGAACACTACGATATAAATAGCAAAACTACATCCACCACTTAGATATCTGTGGTATGCTCTGACAGAGCACTTCTTAGATAACTAAATTCCATTAAATGAGCCACAAATGCTATACCTGAGTTACGATATTCGATACAGATATAAGTAATGCAACAGTTATTTATCCATCAAAAAATGCTGATGTGGATCTCCAACACAGCACTAGCATTAACAACCTTAGGCACAAAATCAGGGGGTGATTTTCTGTCCGAAAACAGAATTTAATTCTAGCGCTAAGTGAACAAGGAGACAAATAATTTCTTGGAGTTAAGAGGTCTAGACAAAGCTGCTCCTGAACTGCATTCAGTGTTTCCCACTGGAAAATCTGTGGCCATAAAAAGTAATGTTTTCAAAGTAAGACAAAGAACAGCTGAGAATACTATTTATTTCATCACACTGATTTTGTCAGTATTTCCTAATGTTTTCTACACCCTGGAAACTGCGTAGGCTATCTTTCAAGCTTCACTTACCCAAGCAGCAAGCTCCACGGGTCACATGGTGGCATTTCAAACAACGTTGAGCTTTTGGAAAAAGAATTGAGGCTGGTTGCGTCACTGAGACAAAATGGAGATATTAACCACCAACTGCCTCATGAGAGGGCTGTCACAGCATGGAAACCCTGAGAAAGATAAATACACCTTTCTCAGGGCCTGAAAGTTTTGTCCTAGTTCCAATCTCAGGATGAGGTAATTTCTTCCTGGGACAGCCCTTCTTTTGTGCCTGATTAAACCAGGTAATTGCCTCCTGGATTTTGCAGGTAGGAATATGATGTGCAATAAATCCATTTATGGAGCTGTGGTTTCAGTCTCAGGCTTTGCTTTCTATTCTTCCATATAGAGAGGTGCTTTTACTGCCATCTTTGAAGTTTCTGTAATTCTTCCAAACTCTTCTAATGATTCAATCACTATGGACATGCCTAAACTTGCGTATTAGTTCAGACTAAAATCAGTAATGGATATGAATTACAAAAGGTATTCCTGAGAAATTCAAGGTAATAACATTCTCATCTATTTCTTGTTCTTCAGAAAAGTATCTTATTAACATAGCTATGTTTCCAGAGAATAACAACTTTGTAGACTAAAGAGTATCTACACACAGAACTATTTTGGAACAGCTTTTCCCGAAGAACACCAGGAACAGGAAGCTTCTCTTTGCTATCCACTTTGCTACTTAAATGTGATATCTCATTTTACATAGAAGGTATAAGATCATGGACCTAGATACTTGGAGAAAGAAATTTTATATTATTTATTATTGATTATAATGGATAATCAACAGTAGAATTGATTCTACTATGAGATTTTATTGGAAGTGCACTGGAAGAAGAATTGCAAGATTAAAATAGTCAAAATTGTGAAAGATTCTGCAGTGAACTGTAGAATCCTCTTCAAAATATGTAAATTAAATAAAAATTAATTAAATCTATTTTAAAAGATTCCCCACAAATCGCCAGACCCACACACAAGCTATGCACACTGGTGCTGAATACTTTATGAACTTCATATACTCCATACTGTACCATATAGAGGTTCTGCACAGAGGTATAAGGTAGCTTTGCAAATTTCTTCATGAATAATGTAGAGAAAAATAAATTAGGCTCTTCTGGAGCCAACTGACAGAGCAGAGGTAAGACGCAATGTCCTGAGTCCGTGTGTGAAATAGCTGAGTAAGAAACTTTTCCTCAAATCTTCACACAGACCTTAGGGAAAAGTGAGGTTAAACTTGTGACCTGGACATAACCAATGTGGGATGTTTATTTCTTAGGAAAAATGGCTTCTCATTCAAGCTGTCTGTGGTGTTTTCAGGTCTTTATTCACTTCCAGTGTCTCCATAGTAGGTGCCAGCTGTCATTAAACTGGTGGGTGCTGAGGTAAGTTGTGCAATGGAGGGCCAGGGTGACCTCAGCTCCCCGGCAGATCCCCGGGATGGCTCTCCCCAGCCTGCCCAAGGCAGAAACATGGTGCCAGCAGGCTGTGCCCCCACCAGATGCAGAAGCAGGACCCCAGCGGCATCCTCTGTGCTTTACTCCACAACATTCGATCCCCAGCCAAGGAAGTACTTAATTTCACTCCAAAGCAGTCTAGACATGAGCTAATATATATACAACACAGATGCACAAGAGATTATTACCTGACATGAAAAGAGAAGAAACCATCTGATAAGAGAAAAAAATTTAAGTTGAGTAAGCTTCACGCTACTGCACATATTCCTATCATAACCTCCTTTCTGAATAGCTACTTTATCTGCTCCCTGCAGAAAGGTCTGCTTGCTGCTTCCCACCAGCCATATTCTACCTTTCCACTACTTAAGGCTTGCTTTTATGTTGGCTGAGTGGAAGGATGCATTGGAGAAATCCTTGAAGGAATGGCAGAGTGCTAGGAGCTGCCTTGCCTACTAATGGATGCTGCCCAGGACGAGAGGCAGGATGAGCACTGTTTCCTCCCTGCTTGTCCATCTGCCCCCCTGGGAACCAGCAGAGTTGTAGTGACACATTAAAGCACGTGCTGTCAAACTGCTTCAGACAGAAAAATAATCAAAGTTTCAAGTGACCAAGCCCCTTCAGCTCACCATGGGCTGCAGGGCAGTTCCTGACAAAGCAAAGTCCTGCTACAACTACACCCTACCTTTAATTTTTTCATTTACAGTGATAAAAAGTCCTGTTGAGCTGTCTTGAAGCTACAGGAACAGAATAAAACTGGCAAGCTCTTTTGCTGGAAAACAACCAGACTGTGGAGTTCTACTTTCAGAATACAAACCCAAGCTGAAAAGTTTGCTGTACAAGCTCCAGAGTCTTGCTATGCTGAAAAGTAATCGTACAACCAACAACATATGGCAGATCTTCATCTTTTGTCTTCCATAATGTGGACTTGGCTGACAGCACTTAATAACAACTTAATGGAGCCTGATGGAGTTGAATTGGCTTATATCCAGCATGACTGGTGCTCAAATGACTCCACTTTTAAATATTTTGCTATTATAATAAATGGAAAGTAATGATTATCCACTGTTTGCCAAAGAAATTGAGATTTTTCAAAGGAAAAACAGGGAACACACAACTTCTGCACCATTCCACATAAAATACCTACCTTTTCTTTTCCTCTGCTCTTAATCCTTTTAAAAAACCTGGTTTTATCAGGTATCAGTCTTTACAGCATCACACCCATTCCCCTCTGAAACAGGCAAGAACGGATAACAGCCACTCCTGCCAACTCTTACTGTAGTGACACATCTCGGGCACAATCCGTAGATTAGCAGAATGTAACTGGCTATACCTGTTTACTGCACTGCACTGAGAAATCATCACGTTCCAGTTTATTCACAGTCAAATTGATTTCTAGGTAATGCTTCACATGTCCAGGGGGAAAAGCCACAAAGCCTGTCTAAAATGTAATTCAGCTATAAATTATAGGAGAGATCTATCATTTTACAGTTTGTCATAAAGCATACAGCTGAGAAGAGGTCAGTTGCTGGCTTCTTTCTAAAGAGAACTCCAAATCCAAGTAAGAAATTGATCTGGAACTTTATTTTTTCATAGTACTTTGACAACCGTGCGTACATGAGCAATTTTCGTATGTGTAGTGGAGGGATGACACCTGTAATTTATTATGCAAAAACCTAAGAAGAAAAAATATGTCAAGGACTATGGCTAAACTGATAATTAGAACTGAAACAATTGTATGTAAATGTAATATAGTGATGTCATTAATACAATGTAATTAAAACTCAGATATAATGGAGACATGTATCTCTGCAGTTATCTACTTAAAAAGCCCAATCCATGCTCTGCAGCCCACTTCCTCATCAACTCTATTCCAAGTGGATCATCATTATCACACCACCACCACTCAATACCAAAATCATAGGAACCTGGGAGACATGTAAATACCTGCTTATTACCACTTTATAAATATTCCAAAATATGGTGGTGGCCTAATCACTTAAATTTAAGGTATACAACAATTACTACTTTTAGTTCATTAACTTGTATTTCATTTTTAATTCATCAACTACACACAAGCACTTGCTTCTGTAAGGATTTATAAGGATAGCAAATATTTCTAAACTGTGCTGTTTAGCTTCATACCACATACCTGAGGGAACCATGGAGAAAGTCAAACCTCAGGAACAGGCAGACCATGATAACAACTCTGTATTGGTTCCATTACTCCATGGGAGGATGACTACATCGTGATTTTAATCTGACATAATCCAGTTCTGCTGTCAAAACTCTTATACCCTCCAAAGACTACCTCTCATTTTCGGGAACAACTCCTTGCCTAATGTCTTGTGTATATCCTAGGGTTTGTAGGGCCATGTGCAAGGTAGGATAGAAAAAAACTGGCTATGCCCCCCTTCACTCAGAAAAGGAAGAAAGGGACAGCTCCCACCAGACCAGGTTGCTCAAAGCCCCATCCAACCTGGCCTTGAACACTGCGAGGGAGGGGGCAGCCACAGCTTCTCTGGGCAACCTGTGCCAGTGTCTCACCACCCTCACAGAAAAGAAATCCTAATATTCAGTCTAAATATATCTTCCTTTAGTTTGAACTCACTCCCCCTTGTCCTATCACTACTTGCCCTTGTAAGAAGTCCCTCTCCAGCTTTCCTGTAGCCCCTTCAGGTACTGGAAGGATGCTAGAAGGTCTCCCCAGAGCCTTCTCTTCTCAAATTCTCTCAGCCTGTCTTCATAGGAGAGGTGCTCCAGGCCTCTGATCATCCTCGTGGCCCTCCTCTGGACTCTCTCCAACAGCTCCATGTCTTTCTTATGTTGGGGACTCCAGAACTGGACACAGTACTCAGGTGGGCTCTCAACAGACCAGAGCAGAGGAAAAATTCATCTCCCTCGACCTGCTGGTCATGCTTCTTTTGATGCAGCCCAGGATACAGTTGGCTTTCCAGGCTGCAAGAGAGCACCATCAGGACATGTTGAGCTTCTCATCAACCAACACCCCCAAGTCCTTCTCCTCAGGGCTGTTCTCAAACCATTCTCCACCCAGCCTGTATTTGTGCTTGAGATTTCCCAGACCCTTGCACTTTGAGGTCATCTGGGTGAGCTAAACCACAAAGGAATAGGTTGTTATAGGGAAGTGAGGCAACAGGGAAAGCTTTCCCTTTTAGCAGATGCATGACATTCAGTGACTGTATTGACCCACCTAGGAAAAGTTGGGTTGGTCTGGATGGAGAGCTCAGCCCAAGCTGGTGCCACCATTCATCGTCCCACCTTCAGCAAGGTGATCACCTGGTACTGGGGTAATCAGATGTCACGTTTCACTTGGGACAGACCAGTGTCACACCAAAAATTCAATGGGACACTGCTTTCATCCAAATTTCTAGCTCTGCATCCTCATTCTTTTCAAACCCCAGATATGGTCACCCCACTAGCAGATCTTGCGTTACTCATCTCACTGTCAGATGCAGAAGACAATCATCAGTATGGGATACCTGAAGTATACTGGCAACTCTTTTAATGAAGAGATTTGCCCTTACTGATGTACAGGACTAGAAGACTTGTAGCTTATTGGTGAAAAATTTACACAAATGCCAAATGTTTTTCCACCTTGAGTTGTAATAACTAGAAATAAGGTTTTCACTATAGCACATGATCAATCAAATAGATAAAATATAATCAAATAGATAAAACATGGTCTACAATTCACTATGATTATCAGGGTCTTGGATTCCATCCTCTGCTTAACCACCAATTTTCTAAAAGCTCTTGAACAAGTCACACTTCTGCCTCCTGCTCCATCATGTAATACGATGTGAATGAAATAATGTCAAATTCTATAAATTTGCCAATACTGTAGGAGTCATATCCCGTTCAAAATTGACATCAGCAGTGAAAAACTACATGGCACTTAAATACAAATGCAAAACAATGAGCAACTTGTCATTTCAATACTTCAAAATCAGAGCCCTAAACTAACAGCTTTTTACTGCAGAAAAGCAGGATTTTTAAAAGCAGCAGTTCAGTCATAAGATCAATGAATCATATGATGAGAGAACATATAAAAACTTATGCAAATGCTTCACATTTTATTTTTCAGTCCTTCTCTCCACTTAGTTTCATGTCCCAAATGCCTCCCAAATGCAAAATTTGTTGCCAGAGGGAGCCTGCGCTGGGGGTGCTTCTCTAGTCATTTTAAGAAGTTTTTTGTATGTGACTTCGAACCATTTCAATTCCCCTTCTTCTTCCCCAAAAGCTACATCTATTGCCCATCTCACTTACACATACATATAAACAAAGTTATCACAGCTCAGCTAACCAGCCATTGGCAGCTCAGAAAGGCTTCTTCTAAGCACCTAACTCAGTGAATGCTTTTGCCCTAGTACAGTTTTGATGCAGCTTGTGCACCATTACATATGAAGAAGTTCAGGGAAAAATGGCAAACATCAGCTGGATTTATAACTAAATTCAGTTTTTCCTGGCAACTCATTTTTTTCCAGCAAAGTTTTCTCACAACACCTATAAATCATGAAAAGTGGTGAAACTGTTGGTAATTTCCATTTCTAATTAATCACCTCTTTGTGAGAGGTTCTCCACTCCTCAGTCTTTCTTAGATGCTGACACTTGTGCCTTCTGCTGTTTTCAAATGCTATCCTACTCCTTCTCCTCACGTCCACCTTCCTTTTTGACTCATTTAAAATGTCTTCTCCCTAGCACTGAAATCCTCACAGATCTGATCCTGCCTACATCTCTGACATGATTCATGATCACACCTTCTCCTTTTCCCCAAGTCTCATCTCCTTTAGGCTATGAGATTGCTGAACACTTACACCTACATTTCTAGTCAACTCTATGCATCCAAACCAACAGATTTTCCCATGTATTTAAATGTAATCACCCACAGAAGTTTTTGGTGCTTCAGGATGTACTTTGCACTGTTCAAATCCATTTCTTGAGCCAATTTTTCCAGTAGGGACCTGACAGATCGGGTCACAGCATGAGTCCTTGTATTTGTATGGCATTGGACTCTGGTCCAGCTTCTTCAGGGTGGGATTGATTCAGAAAAGAAATTTCCAGTTCACATACAACTCTATAGGAATTGTTGATAATGAAGCACCATCATGTTATCCTTCCATATGCTCCTAAATATTTTCTGATGTCTGCTTGTCAACATCTCTGCTAATGCTGCTACCCACTGATGGCATACATTTCCTTTCACTGTTACAACCACATCTCAGTCCCTTTTACTGTAATTTGAATTTTTGTACAACGGCCAATTACCATAGCATGGCTGACATGTGATGACTTTGTCCCTGTAACTTCCTTGATTTTGATCCCTTATTTTTTTCTTTATTCTCCTAGATTCAACATATGGAAGAGTACCTCATTACTCAAGTATCTAGAGTGATTCCACTAACTTTGATATAGTTCAAATCAAAACCCACTAATTCCTGCAGACTTCTTGAAGGCATTTTCAATGGAAAACAAAAGTACAAGACTCAAACAGCTACTGGCTGCTGCGTAGGTCTTACTAGAATTGGTAATCTCATAAATTCCTATTCTGAGTGACAAGATGCAGATTTGCAAAGGGAGTATGTTAGTTGCCTCACACAGCTAGGGATGTTGAAGCCCTTCTGAGTATATCAACGCTTACAACAGCAAACGATTGGGTTTACTGGGCAACACCGAGAGCTACAATCTCCAGGTATCTGTTACATATAATCCCAGAACAACCTTGACCATTTCATGAACTATTTCTTTTATCTGAGTTGAGCTGACATTGATATATTGTTATTGGTCATCACTAATACATTCCTGCCAGCAACAGGGAGATGCATACAGCTGAAATGAGTCACATATTGGAACACCTTGGCATTTATATGGAAGAAAGTGGAATTTTCAAAATATCTTTGTCTCCTTCTCAGCTAACTATGAAATATGAGACACCCACTAGAACTCAAGCCATTCTTGGACATGGGTATTTTTCACACATTTGGAGCAGAAGTTGTTGCAGGATTATTATTATTTTTAATAAAACAACAGCAATACAAAGCAATTATAGGACTGATAACGAATTGTCATGCAACAATTCAGAACTTGTTAACTTGTTTATCATTTTTTATAGTTGCTTATGATGAAAAAAATCTACAGTGAAAAATATTTGAAGGAGGTAATAATCTAAAGTGATGTGCCTCGTGAGTAATAGCAATTAACTTGCAAACAGTTCCCTAGCTCATTCTTGTCTAAAGAAAGCAAACTGCTTTGTGACTGAAGAACTCACATTAATAAATTTTAAGCTAATTAATAGCATAGATGTTCTGCCATTACATGATATGTATATACTGATAGGAGGACCACTGATAACAGTATGTGGAAATAAATAACGCAGAATATGTTATGCTAAATCACTGTAACGTTTTCAGTCTCCTACCTCTTTCTATCCTGGCATTACACAACCCAGAAAAAAAAAAAATAAAAGAAATATATAGGCTCCAATCCTGCTGCACAGATTTGTAAGAAGCCACACAGTAGGCCTTGCACTAAGATACAGGGAGTTAGGGCACTGGAGACAGTGATTCAGTGGACCAAGCAGACGGACACACAGAAAGAACACAGCAGTATTCAACATCTGTTCACATCATACTGTGAATTCTTACAGACTGTTCTTCAGAAATACAGGTCTAGAGATATTTGGATACAAACCCAGCTGTTCAGAACATGTTCTAGGGTGTATCTACATTGCAGCCCTTGCAGCTGGAGCAGAGCATGTGCCTGAGCCAGCTTTTAACTCCCTGGCTTTGCCACTGCCAAGAGCCCCGCTGGGGCAAAGCAGAATGCGGCGTAGGCTGCATAACCTGCTCAAGGGCAGGATGAAGACCTGAGTACATAAGCCATGCTAAGCACTGTACTGCTGTGTCTGGTTTGCTGCAGGTATATCATACACTTGGTTTAGGGCTAGTGTGAGTATGTCAGCACACTTCATTCACAACCTAGTGACTGCAGAATAAATGTATCCTAATTAGCCTTGCAGATGGCCACAGTTGTTGCTATCAGACATGGTTCAAAGTCACTCCATGAAATCCCTGAACATGCACCTTACCATTCTGCATAGGTTGTACTTCCAACATCTCCTATATGTTGTTAAAATTTTAATAAAATATTTACCATTATCGCACTGTAAATATACACACAGCTGCACTTCCTATAACATACACAAGGGCCATACCTTTGTTTTATAAAGCTCACAATTTAAAAAACAAGCACAACACCACAGTTAAAATGCAAGATGACGAAAGCATCCACGATGGTGAAACATGCACAGCCAGGTATTGTTAAGGAGAGGGAGATTCTTGTGCAACAGGAGACTGTTGGAACAGAATCAAAGAAGAAAGGAAGCAGAGCCAGAGAGGTATTAAAAAAGGGATCAGTAAAACCTGAAGGATGAGATAAGACACGAGGCAGAGTTAGTATCTGCTGACACTTTAGGATTACATTCCCATATAACCGAGTGGGAAGCCCAGATGAGTAATGTTCACTTTTTAAGCCGTGTAGAAACTAATATTACTTATTGATCTGTGTTTCAGTCGCAGCTCTCTGTGGCAGGCACTTGAAAAAAATACAAAGAATCATAACCCCTTCCAACCCTCCTATTTCCCCAGGCAAGAATTAAAATAAATAAAAAATAGCCATTGAACTGAATAGCTAAGCACTGGCCTAATGTGTACCATAGCAAGAAACAGCTCTTGTAATCAAAACTTTTCAATGAATAATGATAAAGGCTATTTTGGGATCTACTTACCATATCTGAGGAGGAAAATGGAGCCTCAGTAGCTACTTCTCTTAAACACTCTGACATTTCAGTTGTATATATAGTTGTAATGTATATGTTCAGTTGTAATACAGTTGTATCATTAGAAATTCACTGACAGAAGAAGCCAGGCATATTTTCAGTATTTATATGGGGAAAACAGTTTATGATTCGACTCTCCTCATTTAAGGATGTATAATATAAAAGTTTTAACAAGGTAAGACTCTCTTCATTCTGGCATACTACAAGCTCCATTGAAAGGTGAGCTGTGAATTCATAGAATCATTCATAGAAGAATGGTTTGGGTTGGAAGGGACATCTAACATTCTGATTTCAAGGCCAAAAAGTATGCTAATCTTCTAAATTTTCTCATTCAGCATGGATGCCAAGGACCAGATTCCAAGCCCAGTGGAGCACATAGCAGAGCATCCTTTGACCTTACAATGTAGTTGATGTGATCAGATCCAAGAGTACTAATGCATCAAAATCAGACGCAAAATAAACCTATATAAAAAATACAGGTCAAACTTCATTAGAGGGTATTTGAAGATACAGTCCTTCTGTATAAATCAGTCTGGTTTGCAAAAATCGTCAGTACGATCCGAAGTTTGATGTATGTACCTAAAATGCCTTTTCAGGCAATAATGATTTCAAACTGAAAGCCTTTTATGCAATTCAAGACAGATAGTTCAAGACCTTTCCTGAATGCCAGCACACATTTGTATCATTTGAAAAAAACATATGTTTAAAATGAAAAATTACTGCTTTAAAAAAGTACAGTATATGTTCTGTTGTAATGAAAGCACATCAACTATAGAGGTATTGAATGGAGATGTGTTGGATATTAGCAGTACTTTCACAAATTTTTGCAGCATTATCAATTATGACATTCTATTTTCAGAGCTAAGGCCTTGTAAAAATGTTCATTTTTACTAACTTTTCAAAATCACTTTTTCCCTGTATCAACTTCTATTTTTAAAAAGCATTTTAATTCAAATTACTAGTAGCTCAAATTCCATTCTCTGATTGTCTTCAGTTACTTTATATTTCTAAATATAGCAGATGAGTACGCAGAAATATGCTGTATTCTAAGAGCTTTTATAAACAAGATGTTCTAATTTTAGAAGACTCCATTCTGAATAAAGTCTAATTAAATACACAGATATTCTCAAATGCAGCCCACAAAAAGAACAATATTCAGCTCTCTGACATTTAATTCCATCTTATAGCGAATTATTTAATATCTACCTCCAAGTAAAAATATTTTCTACTAAGTGGAACACTAATCTCGTATTTTAAAAAAAATATTTCCAGCAACATATTGTTTTTGTGAAATTATTTTTAGATACTAAAATCAAGTCACAGATACTTCACACACATCTGGCTCATGAAGACGAGATGGAGGTATCACCGAGACAAGTATTATGGACTCTGCTAGACACTTAGCTAAAATTCTCTTTATTATCCCTTGTAGAGTTAAACATTTACAAATCTGAAAGCTTCCATCTCTAGAAGACAACTTCCTATTTAGCTCCAACTTAAAACTAATTAAAGTAATTTTCATCAAAAGGTTTAGAGCCTTATATTTATTAGTCTAAAAGCTCTATAAATTACCATCACAGCTTATTTTCTTCCTGAGCATACATTTTGACTTGTACAGTGCTGGCAGTATGTTCTTCAACAAAGTCTGAACAACCAAAGTAATTCTACTGGCTGTTGTTATTATACTGGTTGAGTCATCTCATTGGGAGCTAAACAAAATTCCACTATTTTCTTGGTAGAATCAAAAAAAAAAGGTTAATATGCCATTTATAAGTTTTGCCATCATGGATCTCATGTTTTATGTCTTTCCACCAATCAACTTTGAGAAGGTTTATGTTAGCGAACAAGAAATACAGGGTGTTTCAAAATGATGGACACAATTTGAAATTGAAAATATAATGAAATTGGGTCTATCGTTTTGAAACACCCTGTAGGTAAAATGATTCTTTCTGGTATTTAGTAAGCTATACAGTAAAGCTGCATAAAAACAATAAGGTTTTTCTGAAATCATTAATTTAAAAAAAAATCAGCTTTAGGTCAAAAGTGATCAAAGATTATTTTAATAAAAAAGTATAGTGTCTCATATATATTAGTGTAAAAGCTATAAAAATCACCATTACATCTTGTTTTTTTCCTGGATATCAATTTTGCATCTTGTAATGCTGATTCTGTAAACACTCTTCCTCATATCACTTTGTGATGATAAAGAAAGTTATTTTAAAAATCTTTATCTTCCTAGTGGGAAATTATTTTATTATCATTATCTTAAAAGAGTAATTTGATTACCTGAAATTATCGCTTCTCATGACTTCAAAAATCACAAGTTGTTGACAAATTCAAGCGTATTATCAAATTTTTGCTCTTTTGAAATAGCAAAGTTGGGGAAGTCATAATACGTTCCGTGAAATTTTTAGTCTGGGATTGAAAATGCAATTTACTGGGGTTTGTTCCAGGCAGAAAATCTTCAGTAACATTTGTAATACTTCTTTCTTTGTCCTTGATACCAGAGTTTCAGGACACATCATGTTTAGGTCAACAAAAGATGCATTTTGTTATCTCACTCCCAAAGAACACTGTTTATTTCAATTAACTGTGGTTTTACAAGTTACTTTACAAACCGCATTTCGTTCCTCACCTTCCTTGGGGGAATAATCACAAGGAAAAACAGACTGGTATTTTTATAAACTTACTGGTGAAACTTAGTGTCAAGTGATTTCTATCTTTTCCTTCTCCTTCAACTGCCTCCTTGAAACTACTTACTTTTTAAAATTTTCAGCCATGAGACCACCTCTAATAATCTGCCTTAATTTCCTACATGTGCGTTATTGTTCTTCGGGGCATATTCATATCTGAGTGTGGAAAAGCTCCTGAAAGCAGAGACGCTGTGGATAATGTCTATGCAAAGTTTAAAACACAAAATGAAAAAATACATACATATATATTTTTAGCAACTTAAATCATAACTTAAAAAGCAATATGGATTTGAAGCACTACCCAGAGATTTTGTATTCCATGGACAAGTATCTCTTTTTATCATGTTTTATTATATTTTAAATGATTATAGCTATTACCCAAGAAGCAATAGTATAAAATTCAAAAGATAAAAGATTCTCCCTTTCTATGAATAAAAATGAGAGTTGGAGCTGAGGTAAGAAAGCGCCTCCCTGTGATGGAAGCCCGTCTGGATCCTTACATCTTACAGCACTACATATGCTTGTAACGTTCCCTACTCGTGCTATATTCTTGTCTCAGTCAACGCTTTCAGCGATGCCACATAGAGAAGCTACAGATTCAGTCCTCATCTTTCCCAAAGATTAAAGGAAATAAAGAGTGAAGAAGAGAACTGGTAAAGAGAAAAGTGATCCAAAGATGCAATTAAGGCACAAAAAGATCAGAGAAGAAGCAAAATTACACTCCAAAGGAAGAAATAAAAAGGCAAAGGATGTATAGCATGGCAAAAAGCATGCAAACACAGGTAATGTGGACCCACAAGAAAATGGGGACAGATGAAATGGTCTAGGTTTATCACACAACCACATGGTTGCTCTTCTCTGTTAGTGTAAAAGTGCAGAATACATCCACAATCAAAACCACTCTGCAACAAGATTCTTTTTAGATCATTCTAATGACAAAGGGTATTTAGCCCCAATTCACACTGGTAAAACAATATGCTTTGAAAACAAAGGGATGAAAAGCAGTGCTGAAAATGTTCGACATCACAGGCGAGGAGCACAGATTCTCATGGTAAATGGTATGTGTTTCAATAACAAGTACTTTAAAAACGAATTTACCTATCAGATTTTAAATTTTCTAACTCTATTTTCTATTACTCTACATTGCTGTTTAATTCACAATTAGAGGATAAGCCAGCGTTATTTGCCCAAGTGACACAAACTTCTGGAAATCCACAGGAATCTGTGAAATTTACAGAACTGAATACCTAAAGTGCGGGTGTGAGGCACAGATACAATACAAAAAAAACAGGAATGTACAGTGCAGCCAGATGTAAAATTAGAATTCCAAAACTGAGAAACAGAACAACTTGAAAAGTAAACGATTTTGGATGCTCCCGTAACAAAGTTCACCATATTAGTGCGTTTTTTACAAGGAATCTTTATTCTTAGATTTAGACCCTGCCTGCAGCTATATTGGGTACAGATGGAAAGAAAACTCAAGAGGGCTATACCATCCCAACACACTGAAAAGAGAAGGAACGGAGCTGCAGAAGTGCAGTACTGCAGCCCGTTCCCCATGCCCTCGAGAGGTAGGCACATCGGGAAGGCACATCGGGATCCCCAGGGCACCCCTAGACATGCTGCAGTCAGCAGGATGTCACACCCTGGCACACATGTGGCACCTATTCCAAACAGCACCAAAGCCAGCTTCATTGCATCGCTTCCATCCCGCACCGCCAGTCTGACCTCTGCAAGCTGAACCAGCAGCCTTCTGTTCCGCTCCGTGCTGCCCTGTCCTGCCCTAGCCCAGCTCATCCCACAGTTCGACTTTGCCATACCATTCTGTCCAAAGCATTATTTTTCTTCTGGTTGGTACTGCAGCACGATACCAGTTATGACTCTTCTGGTTCATTACACCAGGGCAGTTGGACACAGGGAACTACAACAGGACTGAGAGCAGCGGGGACATCTCTGGCATTGGCTCTGCAGTTGTGGGGTTACGTAATGCTGTGACAGCCTGAAGTAGACCTCGCTCCACAACACAGCTGATGTGCTCGTCAATAGCCAGAGGTACCAGAACACCAGGCACTCAAAAAATCAGTGGTGCCATTCTACACAAGGGTATGCATTTGTATGGGGCAAGACGACGGGGCAACCTAGAAAACTGATTAAATATTGTTTAATGTCAGAAAAGTTGGTGGCTAAATTCCTTTTGAGCCCAACAGGATAAGGATTCAGTCCTTAATTAAAAGGCAGGAATATTACATAATGAAGATTAAGGATATTTTCCTTTTTTTCCTTGACAGCAGCATTAGCCCAGACTACTCGATGCTTTGTTTGGAGAAACAAAATGTAAATGAAATTTTAATTAAAATTGATCACAGTCCGCAAACTTGAAACGGATAGTGCTGTTCTAACACTGTACTGGAAGACCTTCCAACTGAAATGCTGTTCTTACATCAACTGTGTTCTTTATAAAAAAAGAGAAAAAAAAAAGAAAAAAAAAGGCATTCTGTCAAGAAAAAGAGTAGTAGTGAAAACCAATGAGTCTGAAAATGTGTCACAGAAACAAATTGATGGTAAGCATGTTTTCTTAAAGGTCTGGTGGATATGTATGTTGCAAGGACTGAGCTTCCTCACATACTTATTTTTTTCTCTACATGTGAGGATTCTGGTTAAGGGATACGTGCATTTTTTTCTTCTTCATAAAGAGGTGATGGCACCTCCGAGAGCTGAACTTTCTAATATATGAAGGAAGAGAGCGCCTATCCACAGAAACACTAATATAGCTAAAAATATTTTGCCAGCAGAATTTTCAGGAGAAGTACCTGTATCTCTTAGACACACCTACTACATTAACATCTTCTGTACAAAAACATGGAATTTATTCATATTTTTGGCCTTTTGCTAATTGACCAAGGCTCTGGCGTGCAAGCAATCACAGTTCAATTTTATTGAAGAGGGCAGGTTTTTCTTAATTACCCTGTTACCTGCACAGTTTCTTTGTCAGCCGAAACGCCCGGTGGTGCAGGTTATGGCCGCCCCCTCCCCCGGCCTTGCCGCACCGTTTCGGGCGATGCGGGATTTGGGAGCGCGGTTCCCCCCGCCGGTTGCTCCGCAGCGGGCGGGAGCTCCGGCTGCCCCGGGGGCTCCGCACGGCCGGGCTCGGGGCTCCCCCTCCCTGCCCTGGGAAGGCGGAGAGTTGCGTCCCACCTCCGAAAAGCCCCTGAACGGGCTCCTAAGGGGCGAGCGGGGGGGATTGCAGCTGCATAGGAGCAGGCTCCCCGCCCCCCGCAACCTCCGGCCGTTTCTCCCCACGTCGGGGGCCGGAGCAGCCGCCCCGGGCCGGGTCAAGGCAGGGGAGTGCCGAGGGGGGACAGCACAGCAGAGGAGAGGCCCATGGGGTTGGGGACAGGATGAGAAGGGGTCGGGGGAACCTGGCGGGTGGCTTTATGCAAGGAGCGGAGCGCCCGGGGGGCGGAGGTGGGACCCGGGACCGGCGTGCCCCGGTGGGAGGCCGTGGGACACCGTGGGCTGGGGACACCCCTGGGGAGGGGGAACCTTGCACCGGGGCACCCGGTGGCAGCCCTACAGAGGGCACCGAGCAGCGGGGGCCGGCGCGGGGCGGAGGGGCCG
>VZRW01007946.1:98733-122234 GCA_013398125.1 Aegotheles bennettii
GGCCTGGCCTTGAGCACTGCCAGGGAGGGCGCAGCCACAGCGTCTCTGGGCGCCCTGTGCCGGTGTCGCTGCCGGTGACTTGGGGAGAGCACCCAGGGCCCGCCCCGGTGCTGCTTGTGCCTGGCATCACCCGGTGACACCGTGTGTGTGCGGGGATGCGGCCTGGCCTCGTGTGCCACACTGCAGCCGGTGGCTTTTTTATCCAACGCGTGGGGCCATCCGTGACCACCACGTGTGGGGACAGTGCCACGCGGCGCGGGCTGCTCCAGGCGTTGGCGCTTGGACCCCTGTGCGGGGCCTGATGTAGTGGGTGTGGAGCCATCATCTTGCGCTGCAAGCCACACTGTCACTGCCTAAAGGGAGGTTGTAGTGAGGCTGGTGTTGGTCTCTTCTCCTGAATTGCTGATGATAGGACGAGAGGAAATGGCCTCAAGTTCCGTCAGGGGAAGTTTAGGTTGGATATTAGGAAGAAGTTCTTTACTGAGAGGGTGGGTGGGCACTGGAATGGGCTGGCCAGGGAGGGGGGGGAGTCACCGTCCCTGGGGGTGTTCAAAAAACAGGTTGATGAGGCACTTGAGGCCATGGTCTAATGGTTAGCAATATGATGGGTTAAAGGTTGGACTTGATGACCCTGGAGGTCCCTTCCAACCATAATGATTCTATGATTCTATGGGGGCTCTTCTCTACAAGCCTCCTATGTTAATGTAACTTGAGTAACGTTGTTCAGCCCTTTGATGTAAAATCCAACTGATCTTGCCCTTCGGTATAAAACCCCACCTGATGGTGCCCTTCCTTGCTGCTGTTGCGGTTGTAGTAGCTGCTGTTCTGGCAGGAGTAAAGATCAGGGCTCTTCCACAAGGCACTGCACAGCACATAACCAATTGGTAGGCCATGCGTAACTGTTTACTTTCATACATGGCAAGTTCTGTCGCTGAGTGTTTACAATACATAAATTAAGCATATTTAGCACGTCCTAAGCGTAACACCAGAGAAAGCAGTTGGGTACAGGAAGGAGGTGGAAGAAGGGCAAAATAAAGATGTATATAAAAAAAATCTAAAATAAGCCATTCCCCTTTTTACCTTGCTACTCATTATTTTGGAAAAAAACCCCAAACACGAAGATTGTATAATACACGATAGATGGTAATAGTTTTTAGTTTATTGTTGAAATGCCCAAGGAATTCAATTATTACTCAAACTGCCATGTTAGGTATTGTACAAATGCATGTGAAGATAAAGTACTTTGCTCATACAATCAAATTCATTAGTTATCTGTGTGATAAGCAAAAATCACCAATTTTACATCCAGATTTACTTCTTTTTTGACATTACAATATTTTTTTTTGCCTTTTTGGAATTGCCCAGAGCAGTTCTTCTTCCTCAGATCATATTTTGTTTTTCTGTATGTGCAAAAATGCATCCTAAAAATGCTAAAACTTTAGATTCATTCAGCCCTTAGCACAAACAAACAGTTAGAAGGTGATTCACTTCACTGAGTATCTCAGAGATTCCTATTTTATTTGTTCTGATTAATTTATTTTCTGTCATCTTTATATTTTGCTACTTCATTTCTTACTCAGCCTGCCAGATCATTAATAATCATCTTCAGCATAATGAAAGTTAGAGTGAGGTAGCATCTGCTTGCTACGTTTTAACCACATTGTTCCCTCCTATTTTCTGCCTCTTGATCAGTTCTTGGTAAGTTTGTCTTTTACCACCACAGTGCA
The DNA here is from genome assembly GCA_013398125.1 of Aegotheles bennettii. Classification (NCBI taxonomy): domain Eukaryota; kingdom Metazoa; phylum Chordata; class Aves; order Caprimulgiformes; family Aegothelidae; genus Aegotheles; species Aegotheles bennettii. The sequence goes on from VZRW01007946.1 coordinate 100,461, forward strand.
GCATTAATTCTGTGTGACCTACTTTGGTTGTGTCCATATTGCAGTTACTGCATGACTTCATCTCATCTTGGTGACTCTTGTAGTGGCAGCAGTGTAGCCATGGGAGTGCAGAACTGTAAGACCAGGTATTTACTTGTTGTCTCAGTTGGGTTTTGCTGCTGTTTCATTCTTTCAGAGCCACCAAGGTAACAATATCCCAGTCAGGTGGTTCAAAGCTTGCTTGGGGTTGTCTGCTGGATGATTGGCACTTGGAGATGACGTGCCTTTCAATATTGTTGAGGGACGTGCTTTTCAAAAAGTTGCTGAGCATTTGCTTGCCCTCAAAAAGCAGAAAGCATAGGCTGAATTTTAAAACATTTTGGCTACTGCACATTGAAATAAAACTTTTCATATGTAGTAACTTTTTTCATTACATTCAGTGGCACAATTCCTGTCTACTATGAAAAAAATAGATGAAGCAGAAGATAGTGCCTAGTGTGTTTTCATGTGCATCTTGCCCAGTCTACATTTAGATAATTCTGTATAAAATTTAGACTGTGTTTTCAGTTGCATTTGAAAACATGATGCTCATTCAAAAAAAGAAGCACTCTGAGATATTATAGAAAACTGTGTTTTCATGTACTAGCTCACAGTAAGAATGTAATACAAAACCCCATTTGAAAAGTAAATATATATAGACAAAACCTCTCCATTTGTGATATTACTACTTAGTCCAAAATGCCCACTAAGAAGCTTCATTTTGCTGTAAATCAACAATTTAATTAATGTCACCTATTGAACCATGCATAGGGTTATCATTAAAAAGACAATAATGACATTATCAGCAATTCTGATGTCACGACATGTGTTACACTGCACTGTCCTACACCTGAAAGCTTTTGTGGACAGGAGGTACAAATTTACCTGTTCAGACCATTGGCGTCTGCAGCCACTTAACATTCCATTTTAATCTATGTATTGTATTTTAGACTGTGGAGAACTAGAGCCACTACACTTGTTTATCACATAAATAATTGTAGGATTTTTCATTTTCATGCTATTCAGTTCTTTAGAGTTTGCAAATGAAACTAATTGTTGCCATTTAGCAGCTTGAGATGGTTTTTGAATCTAAAGAACAGATTGCTCATAATGGAGGTACAGCAGTTTAAACAAAGTCAGGATCTGACCCAAAGCTCTCTGTTTAGTGTGTATTTTTTATTTTAGCATCAGAATGAACAGTGTAAATATAAGAATTTTTAGCCTGTTAATGAATAGCACAAAAATGTAGGTACATGCTCCTTTTACAGTCCTCCATGGCTTATACAGGTCTCCTTTAGGCTTTGAGTCCTAAATGTTCTGCTTATGCCTTTGTAAGAAGGCAAGTGATGCCCTTACTCTGGAGGCATAAACAGGCTTACTCTGATCTTGTCAAGGGAGACAGATAGGCATCTCCAGAGGGGAATTAAAAATCTAATGAAATCAAGGATCTTCCTCTCCTTTTTTTTCTCTCCCTCCTTTGCTCCAGAGTAGAGAATTCAATATTAAAAGACACAGTAGTCTCTGGGAGGAGTCACTGTCTCAGCAGGTGGCTTACTGGTAAAGAGGTTTATTTTATTCTTTTTTTTAGCATGACCTCCTGTTTGACGGGCACCAGTTTAATTGCAGAACACCATTTCAGGGGTTGCATTTTCCCCTCTCTCTTTTATGCTCAATACTTCCTAAGAATATATTTGCATATATATTTTATGAGAATAAATGAGAAGGAATTTGGGTCTATACCTGCATCTATAGATGTATACTTTATGATCTGCCAGGCCTTTTGAAGGAATTGTTTCCTTTCTCCCTTCTGTGTTTTCTTCATGCAGTTTCTGCATGCTGAAATACACTTGTCTGTTACACGGGGAGCTGAAAGCAGCAATGCGGCTGCAAGGATTGGCAGAAGGGAGCTGCATCAAGGCTTTATGATTAAATGAAGCTGCTGCAACACGCTGCAGTTGGAAAAGGGTGAGATGCTTCATACTCAACAGCAAACAATGAGCATGACCGAGATTATCAGTTTCAAAATGACTGTAGATTGTCTTGCTTCTTTAATGTGCTATAAATAATTATATGAAAATTACATTTTTGTATAAATGTATTATCATTCACATTCATCTTTTATTCATTTTAAAATAAAGCCCCTAACAATATATATAAAACAAAATGTACTTACTTTACTAATAAATCCAGTATTGCTTCTTTATGAGATGTAACTATTTTGTGTATACAGATCACTTTTCTATGTGTCAAACCAACAATTTAGAATTAAGTCTTTTTATTAGAGAGATTATTCACTATTTTTCAGGCTCATGGAAGGAACTGTAAAGAAAATACCATTTATGTAACATCATCTCTGATGTTGTATAATACAGTCACAACTGGGGAGTAGTACATGCAACACCTAACTTTAGATACCTAAATTTGATAGCTAAATTACTTGCCTATTTCTTTGTATTGCCTCTGTTGTCAATGAAAATTAAAAGAAGCCCTAACAAGGTGATTCAGACCTGGAACCTGACTACCGAGTCAAGAAAAATTATATTTAAGATAAGGCACCTAAATGAAGTGTCTAAAGGTAAGTGGCACGAGGCCAGGTTTCACTCCAGTAGGCTGTTTCCCACAGAAGCTGTTCTAGTTGTTCTTCTTAAGTGAGGCATTTGCTCAAGTGGAAATAAAAAGTTGACATTCTGGACCTTAGAAATACAAGCTTCAAGTAAATAATGGGTGTTTAGAAGGATAGGAATGACAAAACTTAGAAGCACTTCATTTTCTACAAATGTCCTAAACATAGCATCGTGTTTTTCTTTGCCGTTTAGCTCAAGGCAGAACTCTTACATATACAAAATAATTCCTGTGAAGTCAAAACGGTCGTTCAGTGTTGAGATTTTCCAAGAGGGCTTTGTTTGCTTATTTGATCCACAGTGATTGTCCTTAGCTAAAATGGTGACCAGAAAAAATTGGAATGCAACTGTAAAAATAATAGTATATATTAGTATATAAAGGAAATAAAAATAAAAGGCCACAAATTTCAGGTAGATTAGCATATTTATTAATAATTAAATACTTAGTTTTACCAAGACACATGAGAACAAACAAGATGCTATCCAACCTTTTTTCAACACCCAATTTTCTTACTCAGTTTGCTTGCATTTTTTTCATTATTTCTATTAGAAATGTTTTCACACAGTTCTATATGATTAGTAATATACTTCTGTGCAATGATACAAATTACTTTCTACTAAAAAATGGCAGGAAGGGTAGATGGAGAATAAAGGTTGCAGCAGGACTGCTTACTTTCTTATTGACAAAATGTACTCAAATCTTGGTGGACATATAGGTAGTTATCTTTTTATCATTAAACTGCACTGTGAGACACAATGACATCTCATAATAGTCTTTATTTCAGAAGGAATACTTTTAAATGCAATTTGGTTTGAGAAAACAGCTGTGAATCAGCACTCTCAGACCATAATCGTAAAAGCAGGATGTACGGCTAAGAGTGGAGATACATCTCAGAAAGTAGACTACTGGACATAAAACAAGTTCAAAACCAACAGACAGAGGTGCTTGTCATAGAAAAGAGAAGTTAAAGCATTGAAAAATTATTTCATAATTTCATTTGCAATTAAATCTTTCCTTAAATTCCTAAAATAAGCGTCAGTCCTCTACATATATCTTTCTAATTGCCAGCATCTGTGTTTGTCAAAATCATGCTGCTTCTTTCATGCTGCTGTCCCCACCATAAGAAGGTCATGGAGCTGTTGGTGCAAGTTCAGAGTAGGGCCATGATAATGATCAGAGGGCTGGAGCACCTCTCCTGTGAAGATAGGCTGAGAGAGTTGGGGTTGTTGCCTGGAGAAGAGAAGGCCCTGGGGAGACCTTCCAGTATTTAAAGGGGACTTATAAGAAAGATGGGGACAAACTTTTTAGAATGGCTTGTAGTGATAGGATAAGGGGTACAGGTTTTAACCTAAAAGAGGGTAGATTTAGACTAGTTATAAGAAAGTAATTTTTTCCCTTGGGAGTGGTGAAACACTGGCACAGGTTGCCCAGAGAGGTGGTAGAAGCCCCACCCCTGGAAATATTTAAGGTCAGGTTGGACAGGGCTCTGAGCAACCTGATCTAGTTGAAGATGTCCCTGCTGTCCAGGGACGTTGGACTAGATGACCTTTAAAGGCAACCTCCAACCTAAACTATTCTATGATTCTATGACTGATGAGCATCTCAGTCATGAATTTGTCATTATTAAGTAATTTATATTTGTGTTTTCTGTCACTTCCTATTGCAATGAGTTCCACAGTTAACTATGCTTTAGATATTAAAAATAATATTCACACATAGCATTAATACAGAACCCCACTGTATTCCATATTCAGTGGTGAAAAATGCATTGCCACACTGAAAGCAACCTATGCAATATCAACATATAAATTTGAAGTAACTTTTAAAACACAATCTTATTAATAGTTATAAAAATACATCATATATCTTTTTAAAAAAATGAAAAATCATTAATACTGAAATGACTGTACTTATTTTAATTCTTGTCTATGTGATAGAAGCAAAAACAACCCCACAAAACACTTTCTAAGCTTGTAACCAAATATTCTGTAGCATATCCCATTATCATCTGTGCTTGCTGCAGAATTCAAGGGCCTTCCCCCAAAGTTAGACCTCAGGGAGCACCTGGGTTGTGCATGTGCTGATGGGTTATTATATTTGATGGGGGAGGATGAAGCAGAGTGGTTTTTTCAGAACCTGCCCCCTAAAACTCTAAGACCTTGAAAACCCTGTACCTGTGAGAAGCATCCTAGATGGTTTAGCCCAACATCAGATACTATTATGAAGTGTTTATGTTTCCCAGAGCCATTCTGAGTAACTTCCACTCCCTTTTGAAGCCCTTGGTTAGCCTTTATTGTTAAATTTCCATCCACTCTGTTTTCCCTCTCAGGTCTCTGTCTGACCATCCTGCATCACCGTTTTCTCCTTTATCCCTGAAATCTACCATGCTCTCTGCTGCATTGAATAGACGATTACCTGGGGCACAAGCCCTCCTCCAGAATGGCTGATTGCTCCCAGAGCAGGGTTGTACCAAAAAATAAGAAAGGATAGCTTATTATCTTATTTAAGAGAAAGAGAATTTTAATATTTTTACTTGCTCTTCTGATTTGTTTAGCATTTACAGAATAGTAAACTAAGCAAAGGGGGAACAGTCTGGCATGGCTGTCATAAGCAAATGATTCTGTAGCAATACAGACTTGAAGCCAGAACACTTCGAACAACTGCAGCACATACTTTGCCAAACTATTGTCTCAAATAAGCATTATCAACTTTTCTAGCTATGTTCATTGTTCTGTGGTTGCCTGAGATATCTAAGTATCTGGAGATTAATGAAAAATATTAATGCATTATTCTATACACTTGTTAGCTTATCCTAGTTAAGTATAATATAGCAATAATAAATGTGCATAAAATGTTTTTTTATCTTCACTATGGATTATTTATTTGTAACAATTTGGTAGTTTATTTCATATTATACAGTACTGTACACTGTACACTTAATCTTCCTCCAATTTTCAGATTCTTTACTGATCATGATTTTTTACCCATAAATATTTTCTATGTCATGTCTGAACTACTGGTCAGCATCTTCCAAGTCATTGCCAGGTGCTGTTTTGTTCAATAATGAGGCCATCAGTGTTTGTAATTTGGGAAGTGAACCAAAAATCATGGAATAAGTTGAAATTAATTTAAAACCAACTCACTGCAAAAAAAAAAGATTGCCCCTAGCTCATTATTATATGACTGCAGGCTGCTGCTAATTGGGTAGTGTATTGTAATATAACACTCTACCACAGCATGAACGACAGAGAAATAAAAGAAATATTGAATTAGATGGGTTTTAATAAACCCAGAAACTAATAGAGGCCTTGGACTAGATATTGTAACTTACAATTATTTAGAATATCTTTTCATCAGGTTTAACAAGGTCTAGGGAAATTCTGAGTATATTTTACTTCATATAATGTTATTAGACCCAACAGTCCTGAGTTTTTGAGCAGTAATTTGTCTCTCCAGATCAGAAGTGTTAGATGAGTAGCTAAAAAATGTCTCTATAATAGGCTTGTCATCCATTGCCTTGGGTAATTTTAAAAATAATTTTATAAGGAAAATGGTTTACTCTGAAGACTGTTCTAAGTCAAAAGAGCTAATATCTTCCCAGTTAAAATAACTAAACAAGAACTGGATAGGTCTATGAACACAGCAGACATATTTAGACCTGTTTGCTTTATTATATCGTACTTTGGCATAATTTTTTAAACAAAGATTCACCATACCCTGTACACTTCTAGGAAGTGTATGGTATATCCAGTGTATATAGGGAAGATAGATCCTTTCTTCACATCTAGGTTGGATATCAGGAAAAAATTTTTATGGAAAGGGTGGTCAGGCATTGGAACAGGCTGCTCAGGGAAGTGGTGGAGTCACCATCCCTGGAGGTATTCAAAAAATGTTTGGATGTGGCCCTTGGGGACATGGTTTAGTGGTGGACTTGGCAGTCCTGGGTTGATGGGCTCGATGATGTTGAAGGTTTTCCAACCAGACTTATTCTATGATTGCATCATTTCTTTTGTACTTTAAACATGAGCTTTCCAGAGGCAAATTACAGTATATAATTCCTGTGCTCTTAACTAGTTGTCTTATGAAGGAGCAAGACAGAAGAGGGAGGTAGTTCCTCATTTGTTTTGCTCCAAAGAGGTGTCCACTAATAAATGTGGGTGTGTTCTGCTCCCTGTGGTCATGTACAATTTAGAAATCCACAAGGAATCCCACATGGCTCAGCCTAAGTGTCTGTTGCAAGCATCAGTCTCAGTGAAGATAATATTTACCCCTGTGATCCTGCTGAGCTTGCATAGTGGAAAAGTGTCAGCTTAACTATTGGTTAACAGTCAATAAAAGAACAGTGTTGGTCAAAAGACATGTCTGTGCTTCATAACACTGTTCAAGATAGAGACACCTAATTCTGAATGAGCTTACCTAGGTTCCAGCAATAGGTCAGTCATGCTAATGCATCCATGAGTCCAGATTTATTTACCCACTGGTCCAACTGCTCCCTTTACACAGAATTGTTTAGAGTTCATGACATTGCATTCTGCAATGCAACTCATTACACAATTTTTTGTCACATTATTTTCTCTCCAGCCTTTTCTGATGTAATATTTTACAAACTTCTCAAGTGATTAGAATTTAATTGTAAACATGTCTGCTAAGATTGGGCACATCAAGAACAGAGTGGCCAGCAGGAATAGGGCAGTGATTGCCTCACTGTACTCGGCACTGGTGAGGCCGCACCTCGAGTGCTGGGTTCAGTTTTGGGTCCTTCACTTCAAAACAGACATTGAGGGGCTGGAGCGTGTCCAGAGAAGGGCAACAAAGCTGGTGAAGGGACTAGAAAATATGTCTTATGGGCAATGACTGAGGGAGATGGGGTTGTTCAGTCTGGAGAAGAGGAGGCTCAGGGGGGACCTCATCACTCTCTACAACTCCCTGAAAGGAGGCTGTAGGGAGGTGGGGGTTGGTCTCTTCTGCTGTGCTCATAGTGAAAGGACAAGAGAAAACGGCTTTAAATTGCAGCAGGGGAGATTCAGATTGGACATTAGGAAAAATTTCTTCACTGTCAGGGTGATTGGGTATGGGAATAGGTTGCCCAGGGAGGTGGTGAAGTCACCGTCCCTGGAGGTGTTCAAGAGGTGTCTGGATGTGGCGCTGGGTGAGGGGGGTCAGTGGTGATGTAGGTAGGCGGTTGGATTGGATGATCTTGAAGGTCTCTTCCAACCTTGATGAGTCTAAGATTCACTTAATACAATTTGGATATTGGAGTAGCCCCCTAAGTTTGAGTTAGACACACTGTATTGCCAGTATAGTTAGTTGAAACAAATAGTCATTTTTAATGGTTTATCTCTTCCTAAACATCTAAAATATTTGAGATTCAATGTCAGCAAAGAAGTGCCTATTTTTTCCCACTGTCTATAAAGGGAACCTTGAGTGGTTAACTTACATGCAGGTGGCCTAAAATAGGTTACATGAAAAAGCACCCTGTAGTTTTCAGACTGATAAGAAATATCACTAATCGTGAAAATAGCAGTCCTGGTGTTCAAATCTGTGGGATCTACACCACTGACCCAGCTGCTTCTCTGGTGAATTTGCATTGATTTTGATTATATTTTCTCTTCTGCAGAGATAATGTCTTTTAGAAAACATGGGGATCTTCAGTCCATTTGAATCTAATAAAATCTGTTCATCAGTACTCTGGTTTTAATCTTATCTTTAGATAAGTCCAGTAAGAAATATATAAAAGGTCAACTGTAGATTTACCCCTTGGACTACAGCATGTTGATCTCTCAGCATTATAGGTGGAAATAATTGTACCTATTTTAATCTTTATTATAAAGGAATCACCATTATTGCAAATCATTTTACACTGTCTCTGTAGTTCGGTGAGACACCACCACATGGCAACACATATTTTCTGTCTTAGAGACTAAGACAAATCACCATCTAGGTGAGAGTCTCTGACACTGGACATTTAACTTTTAAATGATGGTTGATAATTAGTTACACAGCAAAAGGGCCCAGAGTTTAGAGCTCATTTGTTTATTACCTTTTAGGTACAATATCCTAAGGAAACTGGTTTAGGCTTTAAAGTCATATTGTGTTCTAGAATCCTTGTCTTTGCAAAAAAGCTAGTAACTAATGTCCTTTCACTCTGATGCCAATTCAAAGCAATGATACACTAATAAGTGTCCCGTTTAATTTAATTTTGAACAATAGCTTAACTGAGATCCTATTGTTTCTCTTGAGAAATTTATCTTATAGTCTATCAGAGTTGTATAAATGTGTGTTAGTATATGTACATAGTTTGTGTGTATATATGCACCTACACACATTACTGCCCAGTCTTATGTTAAATGATGTATTGTTTTATTTACAAAAATTAATTTATAAAAATTTTAGTTTGTTACTTACCTGTCTTTTAGTTGTTTTTTAGGCATCTGTGTAGTTTGATTTTTTTAGCCTTCCTACGGAATGGTCTCTTTTGCCAATCTGTTCATGTTTAACAGGACATCTGAGTATCTCATAGATGTTTAATCACCTTTCTTTTCTCATCTTCAGTCTATTCTAAATTTCTGCCTATAGCTGAAATGGGGGTTGAATGTAGAGGTTTTGTAAAGACCTGCCTAACTGTATTTTTTCAATGTATATCCATGTCTACACATAAGATTCAATTTTATATAAAATTGCAAATGTACATAATTATGATATACAATAATATGTATAATAATTTTATACAAGTATTAAAACTGTATGTGTGTCATTATTATATCTTTTATGTGAGAAAAATGCTGAGCAGTTTACAAGATACTTTATAATAAGAAATGCCTGCAGTCTTTCTTATGTTGTATGTTGACAGTTGACCATGTTTAAGATTGGGCCAAGACGGAAGCTGTCTAATTTTGCAGCTGTTCAGCATGAACCTCAAGAAAAAGCTCCACGTTCTTAAATATTATTTTTTCCCCCTAAGGCCTTTATTGAACACAAATTTCTGATTCATATTCTTGAAAAAAAAAGACATTAAATTCTTCCTGGATTTATGGACCCAAAAGACCTTGTTCAGTTTCTATTTTCTCCACCCATAATTTCCACTGTTTTTTCCTAAGGCTGTGAAAAACATTTAAAAGGGAAATTCTGATCAAAATTATTAACTGAACTCTATTCATGCCATGCATATTATTGAAATTCCATGTCTCTTTCAAGCTAGCAACACCTGAATATGTGAAAACGGATTAGAAAGAATAATTGCTGAATTTAAAAGCAAAATGCTTATTAAATCAACATAGTCTAGCAGTTCTTCTAGCAAGCAGTCAGTGTGGAAATAATTTACCAGTTGCTAGGATGTCTCATTTATAGTGTTGACCTTCAGCTATATCAAATCACTACACGCTGCGAAATACTGGAGAGGAATAGCCTACCTACCTGTATGCTATGCCTGATTCCTGGGGCTTGCTGAAGACAGATGCAATGCTCTTGCAGTTCACAGCAGTGTCAGGAAAGCCCAGGATCACAGGAAAATATACTTCAGTCCAGCCCACTCAACAGCATGGGCAGAACTGAGTGCTGATAAATGGTCATTTTATCCCTGCGTTCGCCTACTTATGTACTTTTCCTTTCTTCAAGTGTTTTTCTGTGTCTGTGGAGAGGAAGATTTTTGTAAATAAATATATGTGTATAAATTAACATTGTGGCTATGCTGACTTCATGGTATATGTCAGAAAGAATCTCATACATGAAACTACAACAACAAAGGACCGCTATTTTTTTCAAGATAATGATAAAAAGGCAGTGATTGTTATTAGACAGTCAGACCTATTGTCTGACTGTTGAAACTTTAAAGAAATGAAAAGGAAGAATTCTATATTGTTTTTATGTTATAGTATCAGAGTATCGGTACCAAACAGCAGCATTGTTATAGTTTGAGGGGACAGGCAAAATCGTACGGCTTTTGCTGCAAGGACCCAAAGAGGGAGGGGTGGAGTTTAGGACCCTGCTGTGAAAAGGGGGTCTGGGGTATCAGTATTCCCTCCCATTTCCTGCCAAGCTCTATAAAGCCAGGAGGACAGGAAGTTCCTCACTCTCTCCCGCGCGCTCTTTCCTCCCTGATCACCACATGGAGCCGGCCCAGAGGAGAGGCCCGGCCTTTTGTTATCATCTGGCCACATGCTCTGCGGGATCCAACTGCATTGGGTGCTGGGGGGGCTTTGGACTTTTTTTCCCCACCGGTTTTGCAGTGAAGGACTTTTTGGGAGCTTGTATCGGCGGTCATCGGAGTCAGGTTGTATATGTTTGTATATATATATTTTTCCCTTTTTCCCCACCTGTCATTTCCCTTTCCCTGTGCCATTAAATCTGTTATAGTTTTAATTTCCAATCATTGAGCCTTTCTTCCTTACTCCCCTTCTATTTCCCAAGGGGGGCGTGGAGGGGAGTGGTAGAAGGAAAACTCTGTGTCTGAGTTGTGGTTTGCCCTGGCCGTTTCTAAACCGAGACAAGCATTCTACACAGTTCCCTTACTAAGAATAAAAATAGCTTTTTAAATATTACTTATTTTTAACAAGTAGAGGATTGTTCACATTAATGGTCATATAACATTTTTTATCATCAGTCCCACACTTTAACTCTCATGTTATTAATTTTTCCTATTCTTTGCAGTTTTACATGCCAACAAATTAAAATATGCATCTTGATCTACAGTATTTCATATATGTTGTTATAATTAGAGAATCTCATTCAGAATAAGATAACTTTAAAGGATACTAAGAGGAAAGTGCCATCCGTTACATTTAAAATTAACTTGGATAGAACATTTTAGGTTCACTTGGTTTCACATTACAAATACTGCACAAGATGATCTCAGTGTTACTATTGAATAGTCCAAATTCAACAGGTAATTGTGAGTTGTGCTACCATGGGGATAAATATTTGCAGTTTGATTATCAGCCATTTAGAGCATTTTGTTATTATAGCCTGCAATTTCCTCAAATACAAGTGACAGTATTCCTGCTTTTGTGATTTTGTGTTAAGCAAGTTTCAGCTTTGTCAACATTGTTTGCATCATTCATCTTTCAGTCATCATTTTAAATATAGTAGATAATTTATTCAAATAAGCCATAATAAACTCCTAATAGTTCCATATTAAAGCATGAAAAGACAGTTTTAAAATGCCCAGTTACACAGACTCCGTCATAAAAAGTGAGGATTCAGTAAACTCAATCAGCACATTACTAGATGTTCTGATGCACTAGATTATCTCATCTAGATGTCCTAGATGTGCCTTTTTGTTAGATGTGTTGCAACCTAGAACAAAAGAAACACTAGAGTTTCAGTTTCCAAAATACAAGGCTCATACAGATGTGATCCATGTATTATAAAAATGTTTTCATGTTGATATGATGATAGCAAATTATATTTTGGAATGACAACTAAGACCTAGGAGAACAGCATTTTCTGTAATTCAGAAGCTCAATCTTTTCCAGTTTTGGGAAAACCAGGAATCAGCTTTCACCCACATTATTTACTTTAACATCCACAACATCTGGAGACTTCACAAAATTAGCAGGGAACACATAGGTTGCCCACATGCTCAATGACGCACACCATCTACTTCTCATGAGCGATGTGTTCCTTTCAAAAGTGAACCCCAGACAACCACATTTTGACACCTGACTAAACAAGTGGGGTTTCTGCTCACACTTAATGCCCACAAATAACACTATTTATTAGGTCAAGATGGTGGAGGATTATTAAAAAAAAAAGGAAAAAAGAAAAAATGATGTATCTATCCACTACAAGGTGCTGATTCTCTTACTCTGTATGTAGGCTATTGAAGCCTTGTTTCATGATTGGCAAATATGTTGCAATCACATTAAATTAAAGAATTCAGAAAATATTTATTTATCATGGCTGATATATAGGAACAGAGGAGAGTGTCTGGATGAGAGCTTTAGAGTCATGGACTGCATATGTGAATAATTTGGAGTAGGTATTTTGCTAAGAAATACAATGTCTTCAGTTGTGACCCCATTACAGCAAACAGTTTCTGATGTCCAAATCAGATGTATTAATTCTGAAGAACTTATGGGATGTTAATGTCTAATGAAAAGAGTCCAGTGCAGAGCCACTAAGATGATTAAGGGAGTGGAACATCTCCCTTATGAGGAAAGGCTGAGGAAGCTGGGTCTCTTTAGCTTGGAGAAAAGGAGACTGAGGGGTGACCTCTTCCATGTTTACAAATATGTAAAGGGTGAGGGTCAGGATGATGGAGCCAAGCTTTTTACAGTAATGACCAATGATAGGACAAGGGGCAATGGATGCAAACTGGAGCATAGGAGGTTCCATGTGAATATCAGGAGAAACTTTTTCACTGTGGGAGTGACAGAGCACTGGAACAGGCTGCCCAGAGAGGTTGTGGAGTCTCCTTCCCTGGAGACATTCAAACCCCGCCTGGATGCATTCCTGTGTGATGTACTCTAGGTGACCCTGCTCTGGCAGGGGGGTTGGACTAGATGATCCTTCGAGGTCCCTTCCAACCCCTAGGATTCTGTGATTCTGTGAAACTTTTGTCATGGAGGAATGTGCTCTTCAAATTACAGCCAATTGCTGTCAAAGTCAGTGCTGAAATGATCAACATACCTTCTTTTTCATCACTGGACAGATACACTTTTTGGAAATAGTTCAGAGAGGAATAATCAAAAAAAAGAAAGGAAAAACTCATCCAAAAATCTTTAACAGATTTAAAGAGGGATGGATATTCAACCGGTGTAATGGGCATTGAGTTTGTAAGGCCAGTCGCTCATTATTTAATTAGTATTTAGGCTTGATTACTCTTCATTATTAGCACATTTCTGAATACAGTATCTGTTTGAAAATGCAAAAATACAGCACATTTTTAAAGCATTAATAACAATCTGAAATACATACCTAATAAAAGAACGTAAAAATGGCCATACTGGATCAGATGTGTATGTCTGATCTGCATACAGATGGCACAGTGTATTGTCTCCAACATTTGCCATCACAGAAACACTGCAAATAGAAAATAATCCTTCACTTAGTACCCTCTAGCTTCTGACAATCATCATTTTACAATTTTCTGAAATTTATTTTGCAATCAAGGCATTGTGCTTAATAGGTTATAGAGGTATCTTTCCTGAATTTTATCTTAATTAGTTATGAAACCTCTTATACCTTTGAGACTCATGACCCCATGCTACCATGAGTTCCAAAATTTAATTATATATGTATTATATTTTGTTTGTGCTAAGGTTCTGGAACAGTAATTTTAGTGTTACATACCTGTTCTTGTTCTGCAAGGAATTTCTCATGCCCTGTTTGACACATCCAAAAACAATCTGGGAAATTCAGGGAATGCATAGCAAGGTGACAAATTTTACTGATGGCTTATTTAGAGTAATAAAAATGAGAACCACATGTGAAGAACTGTAGAAGGACTTTGTGAGATGGGGCAATGAACTTGCAGTTGAAATTCAATTTAGAGTGATGTAAACTGCTGCAGAGGGGAAAGACAGTCCTAGCTTCACATTTAAAATTATGGCCTCTGAAATGACCGTTACTGCAGAGGAGCCAGCTCTTCAAGTTGTGATAAATGGTTCAATGAAAATGTCAGGGATCAGCAGCAGTCAAAAAATCAAGCTGAAACTTAAAAATTATTAGGAAAAGAATAAAAAAAATAAACTAAAGAATATTAATATGTTGCTACATAACAGCTCGCTCTCAGGCTGAGAGTGTTTGGGTTGTTCAGCCTGGAGAAGAAAATGCTCCAGGGAGACCTTAGAGCACCTTCCAGTACCTGTAGAGGCTACAGGAAAGCTGGAGAGGGACTTTTGACAAGGGCATGGAGTGATAGGACAAGGGGGAATGGTTTCAAACTGAAAGAGGGGAGATATAGATGAGACATTAGGAAGAAATTCTTTCCTGTGAGGGTGGTGAGACACTGGCCCAGGTGGCCCAGAGTAGTTGTGGTTTCCCCCTCCCTGGCAGTGTTCAAGGCCAGGTTGGATGGGGCTTGGAGCAACCTGGTCTAGTGGGAGGTGTTCCTGCCCATGGCAGGGGGGGCTGGGACTGGATGGTCTTTAATGTCCCTTCCAACTCAAACCATTCTATGATTCTATGATGAATATATGAAGCATCTGCAACTTGACCACTATATGCACTTCTGCTTCCTCATCTTATGGAGGATATGGTAGAATTGAAAAAGGCTCACAGAAGGGCACCAAGGATGGTCAAAGGTATGGAATTGCTTCTGTAGTGGGATCAACCAAATAATTCTCTTCTTTGATTTGGAAAAATAGATGCCTGATCAAGATGTGATAGAGGTCTGAAAACATGAATAACATGGCAGGGGTACACAGGGGTTTAATGTTCACTGTGTCTTTCAACACAAGAATGGGAAGTATTAAAGCAGAGCACTGGTTCCACATAAACAAAAAGGGATTGTTCCAAAAATTATTGAGGTTAAGCTGTGAAATTCTTTGTTCCCCAATTTTGTCAGTGCTAAAAGTTTACATGGAATTAAAGGGAGACTGGAAAGAAATCTATTGAATATAGAAAAGAAATCCATGAAAATCCTGAATACGTAGACAGTGACCAAACTAGAAATGGTTGCAGATTGAGACTTCTTGAGAGATGATCAGAATATAATATCAGTAGTATTTTCCCGATAATTTCTTACTTTTTTTTAACTTTTTTTTTCAGTGCTGGTGGATGTTGAATTCCTGTTTTCAAAGATTTTTTTCTGAGAAGTAGTAGGTAGTAAATATATACTGAATGTACACGTAGAGTTAGGATTGTTTTTCTTCTGCATATTAGCTCTCATTTATCAGTAATGAAATTTATATATAGTTTTATTATGCAGTCATTTAGTATTGCAGGATGATTCTGGGATTCTTCGCAATCAACTATAATTTTGAGTACCTCCAATAACCCTGATCTGTTTAACATGGTTTTCCGGTTGATTTATGACAGCATAGTTCCCAGCGCAGGTTTTTCAGAAATAAAAAGAGAACAAATAAACGCTTTGTCAAGCCCATCAGTTTGTTTTTATGTGAAGTTTGATGCCATAGGTAGATACTAAATGCACACTACTCAGAAGTGCACTTCGGTTTTTTATTTTCCTCTTCAAAAGGCACTTTCATCTTGTGCACTTGATTTTCATCTGTTCTTGCCAATAAAAAGGCATTATAATCTGGATAATTTTAAGGAGCTAGATGGGAAGTATCTGAACAAGACTTCAGAATTCTCATGGTAAGAGAACTAGAAGAGTTTATTATCTTCCTGCCTCTGATACATCTCCAAACTATCATGAAATAATACCTCATGTACTTTGCCAAATACCTCTGTGTGAAAGTTCAGGAGCCAAAATCAGTGATCTGCACTGCTTTTACTGCCTTAAAGAAGCAGAGTACCTAATTTAGTGGTCCTTTTGCTTATATAGGAACTGAGGTGCAATCGATGTGGGGAAAACTGTCATGTGAAACTTCTCGGTTGTCCCATGGGTATTTTGGACTTCGATTATATGTTTTTGCAGAATGTTATGTGGGTGCATCTCACACTTAACTTTTACACTGTAGACTCCCCAACATAAACTTTACTTCATGAGAATTTCTGCAATACTTTATCACCTCTTAAATTACTCCAGTGTCTGAGAAGCTGCCTGAGAAGCCACGCCCTGCAACTCCTACAGGATACCCAGTCAGTAATGGCAAAAGGGGTGCTGTGTTTGTTGTTAACCAGGCTTATTTCCAAGGAGGATAAAAACTACTGATAAGCAGATGTGGCTAACACTTGGCTTTAGCATGTGACCCTCAAACAAAACTTCTTAGCTGTAAACAGAATTCAAGAGGAAAGCAGGAAGTGTAGATATTTTGTATCTTCATGATGTGTTTAAAGAAGAAATCAACATTGGAGAGTTGTTTATTTAAATGTAATCTATTATTCTTAACTAGCTTTTTATCAGAAAAAGATACTACTAAATAAAACTAAGTGAATAACTATGTGTGTTACTCATGTATTACACATGGCTTGGTTAGTCCGTACATGATAAGCATAGAGACTAAAAGAAGACTGCAACACTGAAAAATGAAAGATGGGCTGCTTAAAATTTAGTTCTATAACTATATTTTCTTAGAAAGCACCCCAGAGGCACTGGGGAATCTTCACTCTTAGAGGTATTCAGAGCTTGACTGGAAAAGCCCAGAGCAGCCTGATCAAGGACTGAAGTTAGATGCAACTTGAAAGTTGGCTCTGCTCTGAGCAGAGTGGTCCAGATGATCTCCAGAGGTCCCTTCCAACCTGCATTTTTCTGTGACTTTATGAACAAGCTTCTATGTTCTGTGCAGTGTCTTCAGCCAAAGTAAATCAGGCTTAGGGATCATATGGACTGAGTTAATTGCCCTGCTAGCTTGAAAAGAAGAACACTGCATTCCAAGTGCCTTTGGATGTGTGTGACCTGAATTCAGCAGCACTGCAGACTTCCAACAAAGAGGTTTTGAACTGTCTGGAAGGCAGAACTATTTTCCCTGCCCCTTATGAAGAAGATGGATAGTGGCAGATAAAATTGGATGAAGATCCTTTGTATCTCTGTTTTTAGTGCTCTGTGTACAAAATGCCTTTTTTTTTTTTTTTTTGCCAGATCTGTTATGGAATTCAGCTGCAAACAAGGTATTTCAGCTAGAAAATGAGAACATCTTTGGGATTGTACAGGGAGTTAATATAATAGAGAATGATACAGTCACAGCAATGGAGCTGTATGATCAAACAGTGTATCGGGTGATAGGAAGAGAATATGTCCAAAATATCGAGTCCAATAAACAGCAGTTTTTATTCAAAGTGACAGCTGACAAATGTGTAGGACGTGAGGCAGTCAAGCAGTAACTTCACTGCAGTAAACAAAATAAAATAGTCATAGAGGAGTATGATTCACCCCACAGTTCAATAGGGCTGACTTAAGTTCTTAAATCTCTCTTAAGAATGTTCTTTTCATATCCCTCACGATGCAACAGAACTCCCTTTGAAAGCAACGGAAGAGTCTAATACCAGCAGAAATCAGAGCACCAAACTGTCTTCAAAGGATTTAAGCTGTTGTCATGGCAGTCAGGCAGCAGTGACAGACCAGTGCAGGGAAAAGATGGTCTGTGTCAGATACACTCCCTTCTCCGAGGGTTAAAGAGGGGGGGCTGTGTTCTGCCTGTCCCTATTACTCTTAGCTATAGATACAATGCCTTCTGGACCTCTCCTTATGAATCTTCACACACTTTGTTTCCCTTGATTTACAGCAGTAGTCTTCTTTCCTTTTAACTCTGTATGAGGCTACAAAAGAAAATTATTTGTTTTTTGGAACAGCTTCCTTCTTTTACAAGGGCTACTTTGTGTGGGTGATGAAAGAGTTGTCACCATTTATAACAGCAGAAACAACCAGGAAAACAAAACACTGAGTACAAAAATGGAAGGAAATATAAAAATAATAGTAGCTCAAGAAATGCTACTAAGTATTTAGTGAACATTTACTATTTAACTTTTCAGGGAGTCTATGATTTTCAGGGCAGGTTTTTTTTGGGTCTATCTTTGGAGGACCAACATGCTGAATCACTCTAGGACTGTTGCTTGCATACACATGGAAGCTGATAGTAACATAGCATACCTCCTACATGATGCTTTTTCTTTGTTAGTCAGCATGGACACTCTGCTGAGAATATAGTTTTAATACATGTAATGTCTACAGAGACACGTTGGCTTCCTCATGATTTAACGTACATTGAGTAAAGTTGAAGTTCAATCTTTTTTATACTAAAGAACATTAAGCAAGATCGACAGTGTTAGTTATTGCAGACAATATGGATTACTTCAGAACAGAGAGAAGGACTGAAGTTTTTATCTAAGCTCTTTCAAAATTACATCAATAGATAGGAAGTGTGTGAGTTAGGGCTGCAGATACACAGTTGTGATGGAAAGTCTAAAAAGTACTTTCACCCACCAGCTTTTTTTATTAATACTTTCAATGATGAAGTGATTGTGTGACATGTGACAGTAAGATGACAAAAATTTGTAAAATTTGTAAAATGCAGTTTTAAGAATGTTAATGACCAATATCCTGTTCCTAAGACAGGTATCAAAATGAATCTTTTCCTAGCAAAGCAGTAAATTCTCTATGGACTCTTAATTATGACCTTTGATGAATCAGTGTTACAAGGTGAGCTACTTTCAGAGTGGAAATTTTTAGCATTACAGTTCATGATAGAAACATGATGGATTACAACAGTCCTTCAGTCTCGAAATTTCACATTCTGAAAAGGCAGTTTACTTACAATGAATTGTAAGGACAAGGCTGCAGTCATTCAGCTGGCACAGCTAAATTGAGATAAAGGACTTGGGCCAAATAGTACTGTTTCACTTGACAAATCAAGATTGTCAAATTTTAGTGTCTTACTAATCGCATAGAGTAGCATAATTATTTTTTGTGCTGCCTGTGTCGATAATTAACTTAATTTCCTAATATTTACTCCTGATTTTCCTTTTTTATTATTTTACAATATTATTTTATTTTTTAGTTTTCTACAGAAAAAAAAGGGAAAGAATAAAGAAAGGGAAAGTTTCAAAGCCTTTTGTAAGAGTTTTAAATAATAGTTTGATTAAAGAAATATTTCTGAGGTTTGGTTGCTGCATCAGAGCCCAAAACTTCTATGCTGTTCTACAGCTCACTTTGTCAACTTGCAAACACAGTATAATAATAGTTATATACCTGATAAATGTGATGGAAATGTAAGCAACTGACAGAAAGCGGAAGTTTGGAATTACCAAAATTCTACAACAAAAATGTGGTGTTTACATCCTATTAAAATATTATTGAACTGAGTAGCAGGGAAAGCAATTATGTCAGTGGTCCACTCCATTAGGAAAAATATGCTATATTCAATTTGTAGTATCAGTAAACAAGCAGTATGGATAAATTTTTTTCATGAGTTGCAAATTGAAAAGTGCAGAGCATGCAGGATCTACTTCAGTGGAAGCCTGCCAGCTTGTGCTCAGTATCTAAGTTATATACATCAAAGTAACCCATAGACGTGAAACAACTGGATGAGCTTTAATAAACAATCTTGATTTATAGCTGTGTAGATGCAAGAAAAAGCAGTAATCTTTATTTTTCAAGTAATTCTGGCTGTTTTCACTGTTCAAAGACATCGGTAATTTTAAACTGACTCCTATTTACTTGCAACCTACCATGCATACTAAGGGGCTTCACACTGGCAGGTAAGCAAAGGAATATTTTATTCAGAAAATGTTAGAAACAGCTATGAACACTACAACATTTCCACTTCAGAAAAATACAATAATTTGCCTTCCCGGAGTGGTTCCTAGATGCTTTTCCAATGCAGAGGAGTTGCAGACATGAGTGTTATGGTGAATCTGATGGTCTCTTACATGCCTTAAATTCCTATTTCTAGTTAATATCATGACCTTCATTCCATATGGTATTTTAATTTTTTTAAAATGTGAATGTAATCTAATTGATTTCATTCAGACTATTTGTTGCTTAAAAATAGACAGGAACTGTATCTTGTTAATTAAAAATACATTCAATTAATATTATTTCTTGAGTATTAGAAAGAAGTTATCCACCAGATTTATTTACAGAAGCATAAATATTGAAGATAAATCTATTTTAAGGTTTGGTTCTGTAAAATTCCTGTGTGTAATGTTTACTACCAGGAACAATGGATCTGCTGTACTTCACTGGATTTGTTCACTGTACTATGGATGAAAAAAAAATAAAAAAATACTTGCAACAACACACCCTATGGATGTTTCTATTTTTATTGCCCATCCCTGATGGTATTAAAGCAACCAGCTGGTTTTTAGCACAAACTTTAAAAAATAACCTTTTGGAAATGAAATTTCAGCAGTTGAAGAGGAAACACCTATTTCAAAAGCGTGAAGCTGTATGAATACTTGTTATTTTTGGAATAAAGCCTTTGGCTGAATCAATGTTTGCTGCTGTGAAAGAGAGAAAAAAAAAGCAGCCACGTCTTTTCTGCTATGTGTTAATCACAGAAGGATTCTGGAAAAGGCCTGTGGACATGAGCATTTGCACATGCAGGATCTCCTGCTTTTGGATTTAGGCAATTTAAAGAAGTACATCCGACTTGTGGAAATATTTGGCAAGCAGGTTGCCCTGCTCCAGTCGGTGACACCTCACAGCTCAGGCACCAGAGATGGGATTTTCCAAGCAAAGTGCAGTTTTTACAGCATCTTGGCAGCCATCACAGATTCGGTAAGGTTGGAAGGGACCACAGTGGTCATCTGGTCCAACCTCCCTGCCCCAGCAGGGTCATCCTAGAGCACATGGCACAGGACTGCATCCAGACAGCTCTTGAACCCCCCCAATGGGGGAGACTCCACAACCTCTCTGGGCAACCTGTTCCAGCGTGCGGGAACTGACACAGTAAAGAAGTTCTGCCTCATGTTCAGGTGGAGTTTCTTGTGCCTCAGCTTCTGCCCCTTGCCTCTTGTTCTGTTGGTTGGCACCACCGAGAAGAGCCTGGCTCCATCTCTTGACACCCACCCTTTACGTATTTGTACACATTGATGAGGTCCCCTCTCAGTCGCCTCTTCCTGAGGCTGAGCCACGTGCATTTTTTGTGCCTTTGGAGCAAAATTCCCAACTCATCTTTCTCGGTTGGTGCCCGGGGCCAGGAGAAGCCGTCGGCCTCTTTCCTTTCGGGCGGAGGGACACTTCGCACTGAGACAGCACCGGTTCCTCACCAGGTGCGGTGGACCGGCCGGTGTGGTGCGGAGGGATTCTTCCCGCCTCGGGAGGTTCTTCCCGGCCCGCGGCGGCCGCAGGGGCGGAGGCGGTGGGTGCCGGCTCTGCTGTGCGTTCGCCCCGGCCGGCTGCCGTGAGGGCCCTGCCCTGCTTCTCCAGGTTTCCAGCTGAAACGTCCCCGTGTGCCGTGTTGAAGGAGCGGCCGGGGTGCTGGGCAGCGAGAGCCCCGGGAGGAGGCGGCCTCCCCGAAGAGAGCGGCTGAGGGGGGGCGGGAGGGGGCTGAGGGGCATCGCCTCGCCCCGGGGGGCGGGAGCGCCCGCGGGAAGCTCCTGAGGGCCGGGCAGGGGGGGCTCTGAGGAGAA
>VZRW01007946.1:122318-186215 GCA_013398125.1 Aegotheles bennettii
GGGGGTGGAGGGGAGACCACAGAGCTGGGGCTTCCTCTGCTCCCTGCAGCTCACAGGCAGCACAACTGCAGAAGTGCCCCTGGCCAGATGTGATTTTCCTGAGTAATTCAAGAAGCAAACCCGCCCAAAGAAGAATGCTACTTAGTTCTTGAATCGTGCAGTCCTGGTTAAAACAAATAACTCTGTTAATTCTGCACTTCATGAAGTATTTTGAACGCCTTCCCGATGGCTCTCAGGCCAGCTCTGCACGGCGACTGGGTTGTGGAGAGATCCTGGTGAACCAGCCTGGTACAAGTGCAGTGAATTCCCTCAATCAGGATGTGAAATTACATTCTGCTCAAGTTATGTTCCACACACTAACAGATCACTTCTTAAATGAAGCTTTTCAGTGCATTTGACTTGAAGAGACGTGCACTTAAACTGGTACATGTTTAACGACTGAGGTTTGTGCCTGCGACACCACTGTTTGTTTGTACACGAAGATACGGAGTGGTGCAGGGCTTTGTCACACCTGAGGGCTTTTCACAAACTCGCCTGCAGTTACACATTACAAATTATCACACAGTGAAGACAAGACTGGCAATTTCTTTCAGCTTTTAACAGTTTTGAAGGGTCCACTCCTCAGATTCAGAGGAGTTCATCAGTGGGCGTTATTTTCTTGATATTTGTTCTCTAATCGTTTCTGGCAAAAATACAGTGTGACAAATGCATGAAAAATGCAGTTAATCTCTGTAACTTGTTGACACAGTGAAATTATCACCCATTTTAATTTTGCATACATCTGCAACTTCAGTAAATATCATCGATCTTAAATTCTAGGTCTTGGTTTTAAATGTTGCTCAGTGAAACTGCGTTTATCTCAGGTCTGTAATGTATGCAGAACAAATATCAATGTGGTAACATATCTAGATGATACAATTACTGATTTAGTGTCCTGTACATTTTGGATATAGTGAAAAGATAATTTATACCTAATACTTTAATATTTTTTTATCTTTCAGGACTGTCTCACCAAGTATAGAACTTACTTTGTGAGCATGGCAAATACATGTTCTGAAAGATTTTTATCTGCATCATCAGATGAAGCTGAATACTACCTATATCCAAAGCGAATTAAAATAGAAAGTAACCAAAAAAGCATAGGGGAAGAGGAACAGCAAAAGTTAGAACAAAGCATACATTGTGGAAACAGATACCAGACATCACCACATGAACCTATAAATTTATCAGAAAGACAAAACAGCTGGTCATTAGAAAAGCAAAGTTGTGTTACAGCAAGAAAAACTTGTATGAGAGAGTTATTCTGCTTCCAAACTTGTAGTAGTGAAAGATTGCCATGCAGAATGTCAGAAAATAAACTGTCCACCAAAAAAGGGAGTCCTGAAAATGGAAACCAAATTACTACAGAAGATGACATTTCATTGAATGCACGTGGATGGCCTCTTGAAGCAGGATTATACAACGTGTGGAATGCTGATAATACATGTAAAAATCTACTGGCAGTAAATTCATCCCAAATACAGCAGAACAACAATATAGAACAAAATAATAAAAAAAATGGTGATAATGAACTCAAACAAAACTCTTCAGTTACGCCCTTAAACACAGACTTGTTTCAGGTGGAATTGTTAGGTCATAAATCTGTCTCTGACAAAAAGTGGAAACAATATCAGCTTTTGCAAATTCCATTTTTATGTGGTACCAGTTCTGTGTTTTCACACATAGAACATGAGAAAAATAATTTTATGAAAAAAGTGTGTACTACAGAAGATAAAGATTATTCCAGTACTGTTAATGAAACTACTGCAGAAAGAGATAATAAAGAAAAACATAATTTATCGTATATAATTCCAACATTAAAACCTTTAAGAAGAATACAACCACTGGAAATCCCTAATTTTCAGTTTCCTAGCATTTCAAATAAAATAAATAGTAAAATGTCATCAACTAACTTGAAGGAGATGGATTGGAAGAAGAATTTTAAAGGCCAACCATTTTTGATGCAATCTGAACAGATACATGGCGTGCAAAAAGTGTCTGAGATAGGGAAACAGAAAATGCAAAGTGATAAGAGTGTTCTAAAAGCTTCAGCTGTTAGTTCTGAATTGAAGGAAAAGAATTACCAAACAATTAGTGAGCAAGAATACAGTCTTTTGGCAGGAGGAAAATTACCTTTGACCTATTCCAGAGACAACAGCACTGACACTGAATGTAATCAAATATTTGCTAAAAAGTATTTCAAAGATAAAATGCTGGAGAGTTCAGATGATGATGATGACCAGAAGTCAAGGATTCACATTTACATTAGTGCTATAAACGTTCAGAATGAGAACTGTATCAGCTATAATGATCCTTTAAAGAGAACGGGGAAGAAGAGCAGTAATGAGAACGCAGGAACATTTCACATACCGACAAGTTACCCAGTAATAACAGAAGCATTAGAGAAAAATCAGTTTGTCATATGCTGTGGTGTGCATAGTTCCAACAGTGATATCAGTTTGTATGAGACAGAATCAAATCTCTATACAAAAGAAATACTTGATTTCAAAAGATGTTTAACTAAAAACATTATATTTGAAAGTAATTGCCCTCACGTTATTGTGCAGAATTTTCCAGATGCAAAAGTGAGTTTCAATATATTTAGGGGAAAGGAAACGTTCAAATTAAAATTTTCATTTCAAAACATGTTGTTTGGAAAAGTCAGGACATGGGCTGAATCTTTCTGTAGAGATATGTACACATCTCGGGATGACAGTATCACTCATTGGTTCCATTTCCGTGAAACAGTAAACGGGCAGTGTGATACTCAAGAGTTAGCAAAGAGCAATATAAGCAGGAGCCACAGCAATAAAATATGCATTTGTTTGCTGGCTATTATTTCAAAGCATCTGAAGGCAGAACTACTAAAGACAATTCTTGCTTCCTTGTTCAATAACAGGAATACTTTGTTGCCAACTGAAGGAAAGTCTACGCAAGTGGAGAAAGACCCTTTATGTGGCAGAAAGCACGTTCAGTTAAACTCTTGCATAGATAATACTTTGAGGCAAAACACAGAATTTCATAAAAAAAGAGAAACTTATCCAGGCTTTGTAAGTTTTAACTTTGGAAAAAACATCGGATTTGGATTACATTCTGAATGCCAGAGAAGACATTTTTCTAGATCTTTAGGTGAAGAAGGGTCCTCTTTCCGAAAAAGAGGAATCTTCTTTCATAATCAAAAAAGTGAATTAGGTAAGAGAGGACATGTCGGAAAGCACCACCTCTTATCCAGAGGGAGTGAAGGGTTTAGCACCTATTTGAGGCCAGTCAGCCACAAAAACGGTATGAAAAAGCAAAGTGTAGTTGCTAAATGCCTAATCTTGCTGCACGGCACTTTTGATTGTTCTTCACTAGACAAGATGTACTGTTGCAATATCACAAAAATACAGTATCTGATGGGTGCAGGTCTTAGATTTTGGAATTACTTTCCTGCCCATTCACAACTGAAATATGAAATGATGAATAGTAAATGTACAAATCGGGAAATATCTATAACTACCATAAAGCAGGAGAAGAAGAAACCAACTGAAATGTTTAGTAGTTCTTTTTATGGAGAAAGACTTAAAGCTTTCCCTGTTGTTTTAAGTGAAAACAAAAACCAAGAAACAACCGGATGCAGAAATTGTGTAAAGTCTACAAATGAAGTCACAAATGAATTCCCATATTCCATGAAAGAATATTTGGGTAGTTATATAAATGCTGTTAGAAAAGAGTGTGTTAAGCCAAAAGAATTGCAAATAAATTCTCACAATTTTATTTCTAAAAAATCTTTTTCCATTTTTGACATATATGAAAAGATTCCCCTTACTATTGATTCTGAAGACTTTGACCAGATTGCAGTTATAAACCAAGACAATTCTGTCAGAAAAAAGGTGTCTGAAGGAAACGCAGTCACTAGTGCAGAAGAGGTTCATAATTTGCCTGCTAAATCCAGTGGTGCCTTAATTCTACCTAAGCAGTCAGAAACAACTATGGAAAAACACAATTCTCTCTTGTTGCAAGATAGCGAAGCAAAGAAACCTGAAATTTGCAGAGAAATAGGTACATACAGCCCACATTTGGCAAATCAAAAAGTAGAAGACAATATTAGTTATTTAAATTTTGAAAATGTATTTCCTAGTTACTCAAATGTTTATCAGGCTGTCACTTTGCCACTAGATAGCAGCTCTTTTGACAATAAAGATGGAGCAGTAAGTGAAGATGAACACTGCAGGAGTTCCTCAAGTGCAGACACACAAAAACAAAGTGACAAAATTCACGCCACTGTACAGTATCTGACCACAGGAAGTCCTGCCATGACAGATATATGCTTGCAATTAGAGGCTAAGGAAACAGTACAGTTTTCTTCACAAGGACAGACAAATAAGGCAGTCAGCTTAGAGCCAACAACTTTGAAACAGCATCTTGAATATGTAAAAAACCAGGAAGAGATAAGTGACGAACAAATGCATGTAACTAATGAAAGTCAATGTGAGACTGTAATGAATGACTTGATTATGTCATATTCAGAAGATGAATCCAAAGCATTCATTGCTGCAGAAAAGAAATTAAAAATGCATTTATCTGTAATGAACAATGCATGCCTTGAAGACGTAAAAGATAAGTATTTACCTTTAGAAAATAAAATCACATATGAATTTGAATTGAAGAGAAAATTTGATTTAGTGCTAGAAGAGCTACGTATGTTTCATGAAATTAGCAAGGGAAATGAAAATAATTTATCTATTTTGGAAACAAATTCACACAACAATTCTTGTGAAATAAATAATTCTGATGGGATAGATGAAAACGTGAAAAGTGTTTCTCAAAAAAACCCATGTATTTATTCTCCAATTTGTGGTACTATAGAAGAGCAAAACATAACTTACAGTAACAAAAGTTCATTAAACGAAAAAATATCAAATGAAAATGAAGACCAAGAATTACCTAAGGAATATTCTATTTCAAAACTGTCAAATGAAGAATTGCTGCATTCACCTAGTGCAGAAGGTAAGCACATGGAACTGTTGGCTGTTATGTTAATAAGCAAGTGTAAAATCTTAGGCAAGTATTTGGTCTGCTATAAAGGTGTGTTTCTCAGCTCAGATAATTCTGTAATAATCGTTGATTTTCATTGAATTGTACAAGATTTGCAGGGCAAAAGGTTCTTGTGTATGAGTAGCCAAATGCAAAAACCCCACACTACAACTGCTGTTTGCACACAGTGCTGTAGCAGTTGTAGCACAGAATTCAGTCAGTCGCAGACTTGCTGCTACCTGTCTTAATACAAATTCCACTACAGGTTATTTCTTTTGTCTTGGGCTTCATCATAATAAACCTTAAAATCCCCTAAAGAATCAAAAACTCCTTAAGATGTGCATTTACAGAGAGAACAGGCTCAGTTAATACATTATACAAGATTCAGAAACGAGACAACTGTTTCCTTACAACTGTTGTTTTCTATTGAAAGTTTTTGTAGTTTCATGAAAATCAACTTTATCTTTTCAAAATGGATTTTGCATAATATTCAGAAGTTTGTTTTCTCTGGGAGGCCATATTAATGAGGAGGCAAATAGTCACAGAAAATTATTTTTGAGTTAGGTGATCAGAGGCAACAGCTGCCTGTTAAATCTCTCTGCTTTATTTGAGACCTGGAAGTAAGCACAACAGCTAATCTTGCAACATTTATGTGTGTTTGCGTCTGATATGTATGCTAGTATCTTCTGTTTAAAGAACATTATTTAGGGAAAATAGGCATTTTAACACAAGTTCATGTAATACATTAACAAATATGACTATGTCCATGAGTTGTAGACACTACTCATCATGTGTGATATGGCCATATTTCTCTAAATTCTGTCCTCAGTAGTTCATTCTGGGCTGCAGATCCCAGACAGGTGAAGGCAGTTTGCTGCATTAGGATTTTCAGCTCAGAAAGTGGCAGTAAGTTTCTAAACATATTCTGCACTTAATCTTTCTCATGGCATTGCCCTAAGTGGTTCTTGTCATGTTTGTTTAAAGTTTAAAACCTGCCATATAAAAATTATTCCCACTTCAAATAATATGTGGGAAATCCACTTAATGCTCCTACCCGATTTGCCACACAATCAAGATGTATTTAATGAGTAAGAAATCAAGAATAAAAACAGCTGAATGCCATACCTTTTTTTACAAACAGCTCCTATGTGATAAGTAAATTATTCAGGCACTTTTCAAACAGTGTGTTTATCAGATTTTGTACTTGAAATTCAGATTGGAGTAGTGTTGAGTTCTCACAGCTGCAAATAAAATCAATAAGAGATACACTTTAGTCATATTTGGTAACTTCTCTGATAAAAATGCAGCCATCTAAAATTCAGCATTTGAAATCGATTTCGCAGGGACTTGGCTCCAAATTTATAAAGTGAAGATTGCAGGGGTTTTGTGAAGGTAATTAGTGTTTGTGAAGCAATTAGAAAAGTGTCACAGAGAAGCCCCGGGGGGAATTCTGTTCAGTGGAGTTTTAACAGTATGATGTGCTGCAAGTTACACCTGAATGTCTTGCCCCAGAGAACGAAAACCTAACAAATACTGGATAAATTGCTCATTAAGTGATCACTTCTCTGCCTAAGTCTGGAATAAGAAGATCCAAGTGAGAAAATTGTATGTCCTCAGAAGGTTAAAGGCTGTATCATTGAATCCAGGCAAAGGAAAGCCTGATGAGGTATATAGATAGCATTTGGCAAGTCTCTGAGGGTGAAACTTTGCAGCTTCATTAGTATTTCCCATAATACGTGCATATGTTTTACTTATGCCAACAAGAATCACAAATTAATAACTAGATAAAAAAACTTAGTGATTTGTTTATAGAAATTAGTTAAAATCTCAAGTGTTATATTTATGCTTCTGTTTTAAGGGTATTTTGATGCAGTTTATAAAAAGCCATACACATGGGACCCTGCTTTTTTGTCCTGTACACTTTTTAAGGAACAAAACTATCACTTACAGAAAGAAGGAGGTAAGAGTAATATTATTCTGTTATTTATACCACAAATACCAGCACTAATAAACTTTTTTCTCAAACATTTGTATTTGTTTGTTCCCTTTTTAGCTTTCTCTCTATAGCAATTACATTTTGTTTAATTGTAGGTTACTAGAAAGCTGTACTATCTTTGGCTTTGGTCACAGAGCAAGTCATGCAGATGAGCCTTTTTGTTCTTTGGGTAGAAGAAAAGAACTCTAACAATGTGGGGTTTCCTTTTTTGCTTGTTTTGGAACCACTTGGAACAAACATCTTTGGGCCTCCAATCGTGATATAGCCAGGATATACGACAAAGAGAACATGTTTTGATATACTTTTTTGGGAAGAGTTGTAGTTTTGGAAACACTGACAGGAAATTCAGAAGGATACTTCCAATCTATCTGTTAGGTTTTCAAAAAGCATGCATTAGCATTTTTTCTGACACTTGGAAACATTTAGTAAAGCAAGGCTATTAGTTACTTCTGAAATGAAGCACTAAAACATTGTAAGCAAAAGGGTATAGATAACTTCTGTTTCACTAAGTCAAATCACATACAGAAATTTTCACTTCTATTCCTCATTGCACCTCTTAAAGCTGTTGCACATTTTGCTGTTCTCAGAATTCAGAAAGTTGTTTCCTTCATTAAGGCCATTCTGTAAAATAACGAGACTGAAAATCTTGAACATTTACAGATGACCTCTGGTGTTATTTTCACATGTTTTTTTACTGAAGATGTGTCATCTTTTGATAACATTTCATATACCAAATGCAAAATATTACAGAGAATACCGCTCTATTTTTTCACTCTTTATCATGGCTCTATAAGGTGCTTGGTTTTGTTTTTTGTTTTTATTTTTCTGGCAGCTGGATTCTAGTTTCTGACTTTTGTAGTAGGTGTTTTTACTGCTTAGGGAAAATTCAAATTCCAGTATGCTGTATTGTGCATAGCAGCACAAGGTGGTTGATATTAACATCTCCTTCATGGAAGTTTGGTTCAGATGACACTGAATCTTGCTAGATGGAACATTGTAGCTCTGGCAGAAGATCAGAAGATGACCAAATGTGGATCATCTTCTCTTTCTTTTTTACGTGTTGTTTTGGGACACAGAGTGAAGGGCAAAGAAATTTTCCCCATTGCCATTAGCAGTAACTATTACCTTTACTTCTTAATTTTTTAAAGTTCCCATCTGAGCTTCTCCCGAAACATTTGGAAGGAAACCTTAGCAATAAGTGACTTCTTTTTTTCCCTGACAATTACTGAGAAATCGTGCAGATTTCTAGGACAGTAGCATATTTCTAAGGTATTCTATACCTTATTTCCAAAGCTTTGTCAGAATCAACAGACACTAAATACACTTCTAATAGAAGAAGCTGAAAAAAAGTAATGTTCCCTTCATCATCATTCTCAGTAGGCAGTGAATAGGGAACTGCTGAGTATCTTCTTTCCTTGAGGAGGCAGATTGCCTCTGTGCTGTAATCTATGGTTAGGAGAGACAGTTCTCTTCCATTTACGCTGAACATTGCCATAGAGATTATTCTGAAGCAAGGGCTATCTGGTTTTGTCAGGGGGAATGCTGTGCTGACAGGAGTTAATGTCAGAAGTATTGCTGACGTGTGGCTGTCTCCCTCTGTTTTTCAGTAGAATTCCGAGTCATCACATGTGCTCTTACATGGTTTGGGTTGGTTATGTAGGTTAGATATGATCACTCTGTTTCTGCTATGGAATCCAAGCCTGTTAATTTAGCCAATTTGTTACCAGAACTCCATGGCTTAATCCAGCATACTGCTCCCATATTAGGCAATAAGGAGGTACAGGTTTCAGTCTTGCTGGTTTCAATGAGTTCTTTGTTTTACATCCCACTGTTTGGCCACATGAAGTGACTGTTGCCTCTGACACTGTGACTGTTTTGGAAAGGAGATACCTAGGTGGGACAAGAAGATTTATACTTCAGCAGTTTTACAATTCAGCATGAATAACTACTATGATTTACTGGCTACATATAAAACCATAACACTTGATTGACTTTTAGTGCACGCCATTACTCTTCCAACTGACTCTTATGAGTCTCATAAAAGACACAGCAGCACTACTGTCTCATCATTGACTTAAGAAGGGAGCTCTGGGGATTTTTTCTGGTTTAGAAAATTTTTCTTCTCCTTTTAGTAGGATTCCAGCTGACTGCCTAAGGCTTTGATGGGCTCACTATTTGATATCCTAGCTAATTGCTCAGTGCTTCATCGTTTTATAGAATAATGAAAAATAGAACTGGAAAGGATCTTGAGAAATGTGACACCTTCTTGTGTGATTATTACTTCTTCCGGATCACTTATTGGCCTAATCTCTAGTTTACAAGGTCATTCTCTTCCATTCTTCCCCACCGAGTATATTATTTTATGCAAAACAGAAGAGCTTCTGAAGGATGACTGAATCATGCTCCAGATTACTGGATGGCATATGCCTTACCTAACAAACTATGAAACAGAAAATCCACATCCTGCTGTCCTATTTTCTGTAAAATGAGTAGGGCAAGAGGAGGCAACATGTTTATTATCACCAGCAGAGTGACGTCCAGCTCTGTAATTTGAATTTGTACATCTAAACCTCTCAAACTAGTGCAGAGTATCAAAGCCTACTCCGCTCAGCACGTCCCCTCTGTCCTGCAATGGCAGTTTGTATCAGATGATATGGCTTTGCCACACTGTTAGGAAAGTAGGTAATGTTAGGATGAGGATCTTTCTAATTAGAAGGAATCTACATGTGAGCCAGCTGTTAGCATTTAAATTTCAACCCAAAAGAATATGTTAAACACTCTACAGCTGAACAAAATGGAGATGTAGTGAAGAACTGAGAAGCTGCAATTAATGTTAATCTAATTTACATACCTACTAGTATGTAATTCTGGTGTATATCATATATAATGCTGGTTTTACTTTAACTTTTTCTTTCTTATTTTTTGTTTAAATATAGGATGCTTTCTATCACATGAAGTTATGAGAGTACAGCCTCTTAAAACATGCAAAGGCCCCATCAGGATTGGGCTGTCAAGAAAAGCTCGGCCCAAACAGCTTCATCCTTATCTGAAATGACTTACTGGATGCTTTTGCCAGCCTTCAAATAGAATCAGTCTGCCTGAACACTGCTGAAATGTTTTTTATGTTACCTTTTTTTCTTAATAGTTTGATCTTTGTGGTCTATGGGTTTTTAGATGTTAATATTTCAGTATTTGCTAGTAATATATATAGGAATACTCCTGTGAGTATTCGATAGCAAAGGGATTTGTAATGAATGTTTACTAGTAGAAATGTTAACGGAAATATGAGGCCCTGTTCAAGTTTATGCAATATTAATAAAATCTGATATGTATTTCTCATCTATTAAAACACACAGTTGAAATGTTGTTGTACTCAGTCATTCTTAGAATCCTGTGTGTTTATATAATTTTAAAAGCTCAATTAGTTTTTTTAAAGGGATTTGTTACAAACGTTTAGAGAGGTGTAGAAGAGCATTTCAGGAAGCTAGATTTAGACAGGAAGATTGTGTTTGAGGCTTCAGAGGTAGTTTTCCTCTGGTGTACTTTTGGTTCATAGAATCATTGAACACCAGATTTGGAGGGACCTTAAGGACCATCTGGTCCAACCTTTCTTGGCAAAAGCATGGTCTAGACAAGATGGCCCAGCACCCTGTCCAGCCATATCTTTAAGGTGTCCAATGTTGGGGAATTCACCACTTCCCTGAGGACATTGTTCCAATGACTAATTGTTCTCACTGTGGAAAATTTCCCTATTGTGTCAAATCGGAATGTCCCCAGGAGTAACTTGTACTCATTACTCCTCATCTTTTCTACGTGACCCCTTGTAAAAAGGGAGTCTCCGTCTTTGTGGCTGCCCTTCAAGTACTGGAACATGTTGATGAGATCCCCCCTAAGCCTTGTTTTCTCATCAAGGCTGAACAAACCCAGTTCTCTCAGCCTTTCCTCATACAGCAGCTTCCCAGGCCTTTCATCATCTTTGTGGCCCTTCTCTGGCCCCTCTCCAGCTTGTCCACGTGGTTTTTGCATATCAGGGACCAAAACTGGACACAGCATTCCAGATGTGGCCTGACAAGTGCCATGCACTTGTCCCATTAGACAAAGAAACTCTTGAATTTCAGTGTGGAGTTGGGAAGGAGGAAAAGTATAAATGTTACAGAGAGAATGTCTTATTCTGAGGGTACCAATTCCATCTCATACAACATGAAGTCAAAGTACCAGTCCATAAACTCTGGAGACTATCTCAAAAAATGGGGAACTTGGGCTGATCAGAAGCATACAGATACTGGTTAGGAACATCTGTTAGTAAATGTTAATATACTGGTATTTGTGTTAGCTGATAAAGAACAGTGAAAGTTTCCACTGAATTAGAGCACAACAGTTGCAACTGAATAGAAGCACAGCAAGAGAGAACTGTGGGTGAAGTCTGAAAAAAAATAAATCACAAATGTGTCAGAACAAGTGTAATCCAATAACAGGTACCAGGAAGAAAGTGTTTAACCCTCTGGATGCAAGTGCACAAAGTTTTTTAGAAAGAGCACATTTTACACTGCAATGGATAAGAATTTCAGCATGAGAAGCATTACAGAATAGTGATGGTGAGCCCCAGGACACAGTACTTGTTTGCAGCTGACGCAAGGAAAGTTGAGCAAGCTGAATTGCTTAGGGAAATACACCTATAGATAAATCATTCTATAGAATCTATATCAACAACACAAAGATGAAATCTCTACACAGTTTAATCTATTTAACAACAATCTTCAGAATATGTCATATATAATAATAAATATATCACTATATTTATCCTATAGGAGCCTAAATAAGGAAATGAAATTCAGTACACAATGTTGAGAAGAATCAATGAGACAAGAAAATCTAAGAAAATGGTTATAATTTGGTTTGTAACTTCTGCTATTCTCATATGGAATAGTAAAAATGTCAGAAGACCATTTGTTTCTAGGAACAGCAGGTTTTAAAACAAAGGTTTCTAAACTTATCTGTGGGACCACAGGTTGTCCAAAAGGTGTAGTGAGTGTTATGTACCTGGTCTAAAAATAATTTTAAACAGTAAAGCTCACTGACTTGTCCAATAGAAATTTGGTGATCCAAGTGGAAAACTGTCCATGCTGATGGGAAGCGTATTTCTGGAGGTCACATGACAAGAACTTCTCCTTCCTTTGTCAGTAGACTTAATCTATGTAAGAGCTTAAAAAGGCTAAGCAAATGGGCAACTAGAAAACAAATTCAGAAGCAATTCAGAAGCAGCTCTTAGGAGGCCACTAGTCAGCTCCCTTGGGAATATGTAAATGAGCCTAGGGAGTCCAGTCAGGCAGCTGAACAGGAATGAGATGGATTAGACTTCATAGCACCTTCACCATCAGCAGCAGATGTCTCTATCTCAGAGAGGACAACCTGGCATCACAGATCAGGGTGACAGTGTGGAGGAACTTGTGGACTTCTGCTTGGTAGCAACCCCTAAACGGCAAGTGAGGGTCACTGCTTTGTCTTCCCTGTACTTCATTTTAGCCCTTGTGAAGTGTGAGGTCTTTCTATTTTGTCAGCTGTGAACAGACAGTAAAAGAACACTGATTTCTCAGTGCTCTGTAAGAACTATCAGCTCTGTAAGAACTGTCCAGTTTCTCTGGATCCCAGTGAGTATCAATGGATCAAAATTCTTTAGCTAAGTGTTCTTTATTGGGTACTCGGTGCAGAGCAAGAAGAACTGGTCTACGGGTATCTGAATGTGCCCCCTGAAATTTTGTCCTCACAGCTGGGCAGTTTCTTGAGTGCAGCCCAGTATGAATTGGCTCTCAGGAGTGACATTTTTGCCAATAGCTTCTCTACCTTATATTTGTAAAGGTTGATGTTTACAGTAGGAGGATTTCTTACAATTTGGGAATAGCATTTCTGTATTTAAAACACATTCTCTGGTCTCTATGGGAAAGCCTATCTCTGTGTCATTCCCAGTCCTACTCCTTGGGTGGGAAAAGATGTCTTTACTCCACAGAGCCATCTTCCCATATCCTTTCCCTGCATTGGCCTGGGATCATGAATTAAACTTGGGAATACAATGAAAACATTGAATTTATAATAATTGTAGGACACCTGTTATGGCCATGACTTGGAAATATGCATATCTTTTTCTGTCCTAGCACAACTGGGCACTCCCAGTGTTCAAAGGATGGTGATACTGGGTGTCAACCACCTTAAAAAACCCACTAACCCTAGAACTTGACACGTCAGCACAAGGATGACAACCTTGCACATGTGTCTACCACCAGCTTCCACACCACAGACTGATTAGAGTTTGTAACGTCCAAGGCTCAAGGGCTTAAATGCCTAGGATGGAGGCCTGATAACCCTGATTCTTTGTTATTAGTGTCCAACATTGAGTCATGAAATGGCTTTCATCATTCTGAAATCAGCTACATCAGTAAAAGTGGTGAAGTCATGTATGGAGATGATGTGACCCCACCAAGGGGTAGTCGTAATGAACATTCACATGGGTAATGCTGAAACTAAAGAATACACTGTTCCTTGAAATACTTAGGTAGTTTTGTTCTACCTTATGTTAAAATCTGTGGTGCCTGTAAACTCAGATTATACTTAAATCTGCAGGAATCAACCTCAAGGAAAGATTCCATTAAATCACCTCATCACTGTTGATACAGCAAATCATACTTCCACTGAAGAACTTTGCTGTAAAAGTTAAGGTACAAAAAATCTGATACAAGATAGGAAATATCTTTAAAATACCCAGGAGTTAGGTGGTAACTGTGTATTATATACAATTTTTAGAATTCAGAAATATGCCTATTTTTAAATCAATGAATGCAACTGTTTTTTAAAAGAAATTCTCTTTATCTGATGTGTTTATATGAAAATGCTACAATGCCCTTGTGTGCAGAATACAGAGGTAAACACACCACTTTTTCAGAACAAGAGGGGTCTTAATTCACTGAATTTAGACTCAGCGGAAACTTTCTTGTGTTTAACAGTGCACAGTTTGCACAAGAATGTCTGAAAATATCCTGGAAAATGTACTGGAAATAAAAAATTGTTTTCTCAAACTTAAAAAGTATCCAACCACAAAACCCCAGACAATCAATCAAATAAAAGAACAAAAATCGGACCACGCAGGCAAGTAGAAGGAATAGTCCAGCTGAGATATTATGTAAAGTTTATGCTTCACTGATCGTTCAGCTGGAGATAGCTGCTAACAACATGCCCTCATCTTAAATAACAGAGGAAGGGTTGGCGCTGGCAATGCGAGCCTGGCCTTCTGCCAGCTTCAGCTTCCCCATCCACTGTCAGCCGGCAGAGCTCAGGTACCTTGTTGCACTGGAGAGAGGCACGTGAGGGCTCAGCTTTGTAAATCAGCAATACAAATTGGCACCGTTCCATGGCCTTTTGGAGCTGTGCGGGTATATGTCAAGCAAAGATTCCCACCGTATGTCTTTGCATATTTTATTGAAGCACTCTATGGATTTTGATTTTCTTTCATCACCGACACAGTATCTGGTGATATTTTTTGAATTAGCTAAGCTTAATAATGTTGACTCCAACAGGAATGCAGATATTAAGTGCCATTATACTTTAATAATTATGCAGAAAAGCTTGAGTATAATTTTTGAATAATTTTTTATCAGCTGCTAAAACAATAGATATAGCTATGGCTCATTTAATACAAAAGGATTCAAGTAGAACCTACTGAAACCCTTGAATTTTGTTATATGTATTGAAATATGTGATTTTTTAATAAATAGTAATTGAATGTATCTTTTTTTGTCTGCCTTTCAAATGGATACAAAGCTAACAATGCTCTTAGCGTGTTTTGGATAGATGTGGGCAATTAATAAGTGAACAATTGCATGATTGTTAAAATCCACTTTAATAGCAGCATCTGTATAGTAGAAGTACAGCTATTGTCTGTTTAGGGTATTGAACTGAAACAGGTGATGAGGCCCTATTACTCCTTCTACTGTTGGAAGACAGTTTCCAAACAAGAACAGATGACAAACATTTGAGAGAAGGCATCAGAGAAAGGGCTGGAATGACTATATAAAAAAAGGTTCATCATCAAGCAAGACGGTGCCACAGCATTTTGTGAATATACGTTACCGAGAAACTTTATGTGGTTAAAGATGAGCTCAATGTTTGAGCTCTTACAATTCACATCCAGTTTTGATCTTAGTGCTGTGCTTCCAACATAGACATCCCACCATGTTATTCCCACACACCATTGGTGAACATACCTGCTGTTGGCCCTAAGCCAAACCACTGAGGTCCCTCAGTGCTGCTGTGTTCCTGACGAGCCATCAGTAGAACATTTCTAGACAGTGTCAGGTAAACGCAAAATAAATTTTTAAAATACCTGGGAAAATAGAAGTGAATTTTGTTCAAAATTATTTCTGCTAAGCATGATTCAGGTGAAAATGGAAATTAGGACACTGGTTTCAACATTTGACTGTTGATTGTCTGGCTGATAGGAGAAAGGCTGGCAGCTGTCTATATGGAGTGTGGCAATTTAATGTTTGCAAGTTATGATTAATTTCATAACAAAGTTAGTTCATCATGATTTGAAAGAGTAACCAAAGTAGTCATCTGATAAAATATATGCTACCATTTGATATTTGATCTCAGGTCAATGCTGCAGTAGAAGAGACTAAATGTTGATAGCTAAAGAGTATGTTCCATTTTATTATTTAATATCTTCTCCTCACAAGGTCCCTTGAGTTATGGAAATATTTTTATCCAGGAGTTGTAATGAAAATTCAACACAAATTATTTTCAGTGTATGCACTAAGAAAGAAGCCTAGACTAATTCTCTGTTACAATACTTTTTGTCAAATCTTGAATATACAAAAATATGCAAAGCTGAGCAAAGAAACATGAAAAATAAGTGCATCAGCATTGATATATATATATGTGTGTGTGTATATGTACATGTATAATCTACCATGTCTTAAAATACAATCAAAATGTATTCTCATTAACAATGACGTTTTTGAGCCTCTAATGCAACATATTGGCGATGATACATTTCACAATTCTGAACAGAGGTTACGGCTACACATGGAGACATGGGAAATGGATTGAATTGACTTGGGAAACCCCAGTCGATACAGTAAGGTAGGCTCTAAGGTGACCTGAATTTGCTTTGTGACAGAACTGTCTCACTCCATTGATTAGTGAGGAAACCCAGCGAAAGCATGTGCCAGAGTCAGTGTTTTCAACAGGCTGCAAGAGTTGAAAAATTTTTTTATTTATTATTTGTAGCTGGGGGTGAAATAGATAGCTGTTTAAAGTGTTTTCCAGCATTGAAATTCTGTTATTCTGAGGTCTGTATTCCAACAGCATCCAGGACCTCTGGTCACAAACACGGTTTACTGCAAAATCTTGAAACAAAGATTTTATTCCTGCCTCAAAGAACTTACAGTTTATTTTTTCAGTCTGTCAATGTACTTTTAATTTATTTATTGCTTATTATTATGACAATTAATGAAGTCAAAAAGACCAAAAAACTCAATCTTTTTCAAAGAGAGCAATCTTTTATTTATTTCTACACTGTAGATAAAGGAATCTTTTCAATTTTAAAACTTTTGTTTCCTTGGATGAGTGTGTTGATGGATGCATGGTTGAAGAAATGGGTTATATGTATGCTGCAGGCAGGGAGTTGTCCATGGGAAAGGTAATGTCCTATAGATAAGTCTGAAGGTGGATCTTGAGTTTTCTTCTCCTCACCATTCCAAACATGCCCACCCTTTCTGAAGCAGTCTTTTCCTTGAGAAAATGACCATTTTATGTGCCATTGGAGCCAGTTCCTTGTGTCCCTTACGTATCAACTCACTGTTCTTTCTGTCTCACTTTCTTCCCTCTCCATAGCTGTTTTTCTCATGGAATTTGCTGAGGTTCTGGCAGCATGGTGGAAAGCAACTAGAGCTGGACTTTCTTATGATCAGCCTAGCTACAGCAAAACTTATCTGCTTGGGCTTGCCAAAGTTCACCTGTTACATGCTTGTGCCTCAGAAGTATGCCATAACTGACCTGTTGTGGTGAACTACTGGTCTTGTCCACCATTTTCATTTTGGGAGAGGTTCCTTGGAAATGGACAGATGCTGGTTTGTCTTAGGATGGGTCTCTGACCACAATTCTATAAGCTTATGTTAATGCTATCAGTTCTGTGTTGCCCTGCTTTGGCTGGGAGGAATGTTTATAAAAAAAACCCAGTAGTGTTCAAAATCTTAAATTTCCAAGAACCTGTGGAGTGTGATGGTCAAGGGAATTTGAACATGGCATTGATTTTGGAGCCAGTAGCATAGGGGTAGAGCCATGAAATTAAAACTTTAACTCTTCTTTTGCTCCCTATGGAATAAGTACTTGTGGATAAACCTATGCTCGTTTTTTGTGAATCTTTCTATTTTACATGCATATTTTATTATTTGTTTGTTTTTTTTTTTTAAAAAAACCCCTGCCATTAGCAATATATCTGTAAAACAGCTTTCAGGATGGGGGAAAGCTATAGAAAAATGTTTTGACGTCTTTTCAGAAGAGGATCTTTTTAAAAAGATCATGAAGGCTTGAATTATGATTGTATACTACACTACGCTACTCTTAATTTCATGTATTTAGTATGCTATTTCTTGAAAATAATTATAGGGTACAAGGAATGGAGGTATGAGAAATAAGTGTAGTTAATACTGAAAAAAAAGAACCAACAAGACTGTTCCCAAAACTGAAGACACAGCGTAGGACGTGTTCATCCTTGTGAAAATTCTTCCTTTGTAAGTGCTGCCAAGGTCAATGTCAGCTTGAATTCTTTAATGCATACTGTAAGTGCTAGCTGTGCAGATTAGCTCTGCTCAGAGCTATTCTTATTTGTTCATCCAGCTTTTAAAAATACATGTTTATGCTTTTCTATTAAAAAAAAATCCATTAAAAAAATCAGCAGTCCAAGTTTGTATCAAGTCTTTCATTATACTCTTTCTCCACCTACTTTTCATTTCACCCGAGGAATATGTACAAACAAGTTTCCAGCTGCACACTGCTGAATGTATTTTCACATTCAATAACAAAGGGATAATATATTTCCTGCGTTTCACAGATAAATTAATGAACTTATATTTTATAGGGAATAAAAACAGTTCAATGTTAGGACTCATTACTGGAATCTTAACATCTGTTAAAATGCTGAACTAATAATATTGAACATGGAGTTGTATTTGTAATTGCTTTTATTTCTAGAATGAATCTTTACCTGCATGCACTATGTCATTAGTGGAACAAAATAATCCAAAGCACAGCAATGTTTCATGCAGTCCCACTTATCCTATTAAGGCTTCTATTTTTCTGAAGCTTCCAAGGAAAGAGAGAGGGAAAAAAGATAGAGAAATAAATCCTTGTTTTGATATCCTTTTTTATTGTTAGGTTAAATGTGAAGTTGTTTGACTGTTGCCAGATCTTCTTAAGGCCGAATCTTGTACTATTTTTTTACACCGACCTATTTTTCTCTGGTAAAGAAAGTATTGGAAAAAGAGTCTGTTTCAGCCTTATTCCTAGGTATGGCCCTTAAGGATTTCTTGAGATACTTGTCTATAGGACAGGGAGGTATGAGATGCTCCTTGGGCAACCACATGCAGGAGGAATAGGAGTTGGTCAGTCTCAGCACCTAATGCCTACATATACAGTCATTTACAGCTTTGCCCTTGTCAGTCTTCCAAAAAGCTCAGGAATATCTCTGTAACAGTGGATGGACACTTTTGGACAATCTGTCAGAGATACTAACAACTCATTCAGGATTGTCCAAAGATGTGATATCTGAGATCATCAATTATTCTGGATGAGCAAATGCACTTGCTGTGTTTCAAGGAGGTGATATTTGGCTTCCCAGTTTGGTAACGACTGATATTGTTTCATTGGCACTGAGCCCTCTGGAGTTTGGGAAGGTGGTGACCTTCCAAATATCCCTCTTGATTCTCACGTTGCCATGCAACGCTCTGTCTCCTGGCTTTACTGTTCTGAAGAAAATGGTGTTTTTTAAAAGTTTAAACTGCTCTTTTATTCTGCCTCTTGCTCACTCATCTACCTTTGCTCTGCTTCCTGCTGCTGATGCTGGGCTGCTAATGGCTTTTCAAGCCGACCCTGCCATAACCTGTTGACATTGCTAGGCTGTCTATTCCAGTACTGAATTTGTATCCATGGCAAGACACTGTGTCTGTTGTTGCCATGCCGATCCCACTCTATACTGTGGCAGGCCTTACCGTGCTGCCGTGAGTTACTGACAATTTATGTCATGCTGGTTCCTTACAAGAAAGGTGATCTCTGTTAAGACTGTGTAATAGATTTTGTTTGGTGGCTGAGTCAAACATGGAAAGTAATGCCTGAATTGGAGTTTGGTGGGTTTTTAAAAGACTTTCGGCTTTGGAGCAGGTGGGGTTTTTTGGGGGTTTTTGTTTGCTTGTTTGTTTGTTTTTTGTTTGTTTTTTAAGTTTTTATCATAGTTATGAAAAGCTGAAAAATGTTCATTCTGGACCAAGGAAACATTTTGTTTGATATTAAACATAACATTTTGTTTCCAGTGTCGATACTTCTAACAGAAGTAAAGAATAGAAATGCAGCACTTCATTTCAAGTACCAGTTAAAACACTGGACAGTAGCATTGCCCTCAGTGAATAGTCAGGACACTTATACAAAATGTGGGAGGCTTAAGTTCAAATCATCTCTCAAGAAGCATCACTTCTTTACCTTCTGCCTGCCTGGTGCATGTTCTAGATGTCGTACTGTGTGGGTGTACTTTTACTCAGTTATTCACAGAATCACAGAATAGCTTGAGTTGGAAGGGACCTTAAAGGTCATCTAGTCCAACTCCCCATCTAGTCCAACAACCCAAACCATTCTATGATTCTAAAAAGAAATAGGAACAACTTCTGCCAGAATGCATTACAGCCACTGCAGCAACTGCTGTTGTTATCTCCACACGGCCTTGTTGAACATAGCGCCAAATGGTTTTGTTTGTACATGAAGAGGTTTTCATACTCCTTCATATGTCACTCAGCTGTGAACTCTGCAGAGCGTGCAGTGACTCTTGGAGCAGGAGCTATGCATCTACCAAGATAATTTGATCTCCATTTCAGTCTCAGGTTAGTATCAGTTCTTGAAGGAGGATTAGTCTCTGAGATGGTGACATTAGTAATGAGTTGTGATTCTTGAAGAACAAATTGACTCACTGTTTCATCACTTCAGTTCCTGTATTACTGTGAATGCTGGAGTATGTGAAACCAAGTACTCGGTCTCAGTTTCACTGAAATCCACTCCACAAAGAAATCAAATCCAAGTATTTCTGTTTAGGAAAGATATGATTCTGGTGTCATAATGGTATGTTAATTTTGGAAGAACTGTCAATAGATTCTTACCTAGCACAGAGTCTCCAAAACTTCCTCCTTGTTTCAGTTGATGGTACAAAAATGAATAAAAGTTGTTAAGCTTAGATGTAACTAAACTGGAAATGGTCTTCTGAGCTGTCATTTCTGGTAGCTGTCATGATGCCAGTATCTTTGTTGCTTTGCAATCACGTGCCCAAACTGCATCTCTCGTCAGCCCCAGCTGTGGGGTATGTCTGGGTCTGACCCACTGACATGGGCAACACTTGTTCACTCCTCAAACCACAGCTTTCTTCCAGCCCCATCTTACCCATCTAAATGGTTAGAGTAAGATGACTACTTGGCCTTTTCCAACCTAAATGATCCTATACTTAATATTATCTCAGTTGTACTTCTAGAAGTTGCACTCTAACATGTATTTTCTCAAACTGCTGAATTCCCTGTGTTATTATCTGGTTTCTTATATTGGCTACAGGATTGCTGCCGTGAATAATGACATTATATACAAATAATGATTAATGAGATTATAAGATTATACAATGTAGATCTGGGAATCATACAAGCAATTTGAAAAAAGGAAGCAGGGTGAAACAAATATCAGACAAGATTTCAAAAGGCTGGCTTATATTAATCTTTTCAGAAGAGTAAAACTCAACATATTTGCATAAACTTCTGAAAAACATGTACTTTTTGTGAATGTACTATGTGGACAAAGAGAGCAGTGAAGCATTTTGTTTGTGCTGTTTAACTGGCAGGCTGTGCTTTCTGAGTGGGTGCAGATGTGAATGCTGCTTATGCTGTTTGGAACCTTCTTTGCATAACACCGAAATCTAGTAAAACAGAGAAATATTCTGTAATTATTCAGCTGCTCATAGAACTGCAAGTTCACAACATTCAACTACATGAACATATTAGTTAGAAAATAACAGTATTTAGCACATGTAGCTAACTGGTATCATCCAGCAGTTTATTTTACCAAAATATTTTTTTGGTAAATTATTTCACCAAAATTAAGTTTTACCTGAGATGTAGCACTTGTTAGCTGTAATAAACTATTCTTGAATTTAAGATGAAAGTATCTTTTTTTTTCAATTTCATGTAGATTCATTGGTGACTTATATGTTATTTTACAGTAGATTTAAAAGCCTGATTTTCTTTTCAGTTATAATACAATAATATGATTTACTTGATAAGAATATATTTGGTTTGAATCCTGCAAAATATTGGGAAGACTGAGAACCTGAACTTGTTATGGGAGGAGATGAGGAAATACAAAGAAATGCCATGAAAAAGGATGTTATCAGTACAGTCAATATAAATCGTTATTTTCTCTACAGATTCTTCAACTACAACGTTTCCACTGTTTTTAAACACACAAGAATTTCAACTTCTCTTAAACTATTTTTTCTTGTAAAAATACTTTTAAATCCTACACTTTCTCTATGTAGCATAGGCAAATTTATTCTAAATGTAAAGATTTTTTTCTAAAATTAACAAAACAACCAGAGTAGTTTTGCCAGCACAGGAACATGACTCATCAAAATGTTAAACTACCAAATTCCTTAGTGTTGTTCAACTATTCTGTAACCATCTAAACCTTTTTAACTACTATTTCTTGATTAACCAGCTGATTTGGCTATTCATTCCTAATTGTGATTGACACTATTGATTGGCTTCTCAAAGGTTCTGATTCAAAGTCTCTTGAAGTCAGTAGGACATCAATAATTTCATCTGTGTACTTTGGATGAGGCCCGACATGTAATCAGAATAACTGAAGTTCTCTTCAGGTCTGCTCTTCACTGCCACTGATTTTGTAACATAGTGAAACCAGCATTATCTGGGATTAAACTGTAAACTTTTAGTTCTTCTTGTAATTAAAACATAAAGAATATAGAATGAAAACATGACAAAAGCTACGTAAGGATAAGTCCTACTTAAATAACAGTAACATAAAATTTTCTAATAATACCTTGAGGGGAAAATTATTTTGGGGTAACATGATTTTGGTTTTATGAGTGAGAAAATTAGACTAATATTAGAAACTGTGAAGATCACAGCAAACAGTATTTCTAATCAAATGAAGTCTAATTGCGGTTTGAATTAAATAATTTGAATCTCTCTTAAAAGAAGCATATTTCCACTTGAAGCTCCCAATTTAGCACGATCTAAAACAAACATGCTATTAACATTAAATTTACATTTGTGTTTTTACTGCAAAATTTAGCAAATAGGTTTCTTGGGCAACTAGGAAATAGCTTTCCAGTGGCCAAAATGTGGTGGTAGGTAAGTT
This sequence comes from Aegotheles bennettii, assembly GCA_013398125.1. Taxonomy (NCBI): domain Eukaryota; kingdom Metazoa; phylum Chordata; class Aves; order Caprimulgiformes; family Aegothelidae; genus Aegotheles; species Aegotheles bennettii. The sequence continues at coordinate 145,036 of VZRW01007946.1, forward strand.
TTTCTCATTAAATTACTTTTGAGCTGGAGTTTCGTTAATATTCATTCATGAAAGTCTAGCAAAGGTCAGCCAAAAGATAATTGTGTGAGGACTGAACCTTTTCCTTGGAACTTTTTGTACGTTTTAAGCCAAGTTTTTTTCTTCTTCTTATGTAAAACTAATTTGAAGGAGGACTTACTCTCTCTATCAGATCTCTCTTACCCCAAGACAACATTTTAGATGTGTCTGCCGCAGACACACAGACACACACAGACACATATACACATTCTCACAACAGTGTTGTGAATTTACACTGATGGGGGGATTAACAGCATCACTGAAGAGTAGATAGCTGTGACCTGCAGTGCAGAGCACCACACAGCAGTTTGAGACAGTGAGTAATCACCTCATATCATGCAGAAAATCCAGTTGAGTTAGGCAAAATTTTCCAAGCACCAAATTGGTGTTTGGCCAGGGCAACGCATCAAAAACCTTACTTTTAAAGAAGTAGTACTTGAACATTAAGGAATTAACTATTCAACATTGAGGAGCAGAAGAGCATTAAGGGATTGAAGTGTGCTGATTTAATGTTTCAGCCAAAAAGTAAAACCTCTGAGAGCAAAGGGCATGTCAGTATAGTATAACAAGGAATGGCCTCAACTCAGGCTCAAAACAATAGTAAATTGTTATTTATTTTAAACAGCTAGCTAGTTTTAAGCTTGCCTTAAAAGTTCAGGTTTAACCCTAAGGGGCAATTATAGATTGAATTTATGCTTCTAGCTCAAGCTGGTGTATCATCACTTCTTCAGCCCAAGAGCAATGGAGAGCGTTTCACTTATTGTTGGCCATTTATGATCTGGTCTGGCATCATGGCAGCATCTGGGCAGTAGGGGAGGCCCCAGCTTACCTTTCTGTGGCTATTGCTCTCAGGAAGAGCTGCATAGACAGAGGTGAGACTGCTCTTTCCTGGGGAGGTATTGAGTGTTGGTGGAAAGGAGAAACTTCTGGAGCTGAGGGAATAAGAGACTACACTAGGAACAATTCTGAAACAGGAGAAGCTGTGTGATTCCTTACAGGAGCAGGCACACCATCAGGCTTCAAGGTGATGGCAAGGAGACTTTCATAGGACTCCACAGAGTTTTTTTCATGCCAAATACACTGAAAACGAGAATAAGATAGCCACAGTGACACTGGATGCTGCTGAATCCATTCTCCTGTGAATCATGATGGAAGAAATTTAAGACAGATAAACTTTTTACAACTTAGCAGTTAGAGAGAACCATCATATTCTTTTGTCAGAACTAGTTTTGGGGCTTGAAAAGGCCCTGGTCAAATGTTAAAACTCCCCCTGGAAGAAAGTAATATAATATTTCTTTCAAAGAAACTCTGTTTCTAATTTCCTGCCAAGTGTTCCATCAGAACAGACCCAAAACAGTTATGATGCTGAGAAAAAACACCTAGGACTGGTGAGAAAAAGCTGACAACAAGGGCACCTCTTAGGTCTTGGTCTGCTTTTTTGGTGTCCAATATCTCACACAGGTTTAGAGAGCACCTTTGTCCTTTTTGCTCCACAGCCTGGGAGGAGGTAGTAATAATTTATTTCTGGAAGAAACTGTTCAGGAAGCATTTTATCTACAAGAAAGTTGACAGTGGGGCTGAAGGAGGAAAGGTGCAACTTGTGACCGCCGATGTGATAAGTTAGCAGGATACCAGAGACCGAGTCTTCCCTTCCTCCCAGCTCAATAAATGTACATCTGAATGCAGTGGCACATACCTTTGCATACGTACACTCACATAAATACAGAACACAAATTAGAACACTTCAATTTGTTGTTTTGCCTTAAATTTACAACTGTCAAAACTGTGACAGTGGGCTAAAGAAATTTGAGCTAGTTTCTTGTGATGAGAGCATTTCAGTGGAGAGGAGTAGGATATTATTCCTCCATCCTCAATCTACCTTCAAAGATAGCAACCTGTTGTGTTTCGAAAACGGAGATTTGATCTCATACACTTTACAAAGAAATGACGGGGTAAGAGACTGATAGTGCTGTCACAAATGTGTCCTGCAGGGTGTCTGCTTCTGTCAGCATCTGATGTGGTCTGAGAATCTTTGTAGATCAAATCCCAGAGGCACCTCAAGGAGATGTTTGTTCATTCTGGGACTTTTGGCCTGAGCTGATATCCACTTACTCACAGTGTAGTATCATGACGTGCACAAAGGTACTTTTTTGGCACTTTAAGCAAAAAAGAAAAAAAAAGAAAAAAGCTAAAAAGCCAGGGACATTAGGTTTATCCAGATGCTTAAAGTGGATTTTGAAACTTGAGTTCTGCCCCGTATATCTGACATAGTCAGGTGCTACTTACATTGAGTGTGGTAGAGATTTTGCAATCACTGAAGAGTTAGATGTATCTGAAGAAAAATAATGTGTCCTGTATGGTCTACTGGGGAAGAAAATTAAAATGTATGTGTCTGTTCTTATGGAAAGAATTATAAAATTAGGCTTACCAGTCTGATTCAGTCTCACATACTGAGAGTTAGCACGTTTCCCATGTTGTTCCTTACTTCAAGGATAAACAGGATCTAAAACGAAGACTGTGAATAAATGAAGCTGTTCTTTTCAAGTTAATTCAAGGTAAAGCAAGTGTGCAGCACAAGTATATGACATATCACTACCTTGTAAATTAATATCACTGGGTTTTGCTATACTTTGCTATAGCTCCTACCAATAGCTTCCCTAATAGAAGATATGACCAGTTTCAGCAGAACTCTAAGAAAATAGTTAAAATTAGGCCTATCACCCCAAAAGGCTGAAGATGTTAACATTTAAAAAAACAAATCTATTAAAATGCAGACTCTTTCATCACTAGGCATGTCTTATCATATTAAGAATGGTTTCATGTGAAACTGGGTAAGAAGGATAATGAAAACTGAGGCAACTTCAATAAATACAATAAAGAAGAAGAAAAGTCTGTTTTCTGATATTACTGTTCATATAAAAGTTGTTCTCCCTGTATTTAGGTATGTACAAATGTTATGCCAAATATTTACAGGATATGGATTACATTTCTGTAATTTGTACTGGGAACTAAGGCAAACCAATCCACCAGCATCCATTAAAATCAATACAATCTACAGCAACTGTCTGCAATGCAGAGGATACAAGGGCAGACATTTAAAGACAGTCAGAAAAACAGAGGAATGTGAAGAAGCTGGCAGTAAAGAAAATTATACACTGATACCTGAATGCAGATTTTTTTACAAAAAAACAAAAGTAAAACCCACACAGCTCAAATCTGTCCTCAGAGAGTAAGCATTTCAACTTGTAGCAGATAACAGTGACCTAAGTGTCATTCCAGGAACAACAGTGACATAAGAATGAGCTGCTATTAGACAAGCTTTGCACAGTAACAAGTACTTCTACACAAAGTCATCAAGCTATCTTGTTTCTCCTCCAGTTAATTTGTTAAGAGGTCATTTAAAATGAAGATCCCACTCTGCCAGTTATAATAGAGTTCTATTTTGCCTGTTTCACATTCTTGCTAGGGAGAATTAAAAATGAAACACGTACTAAACTCACATTTGTCTCAAGGCCCATCACTGCAGTGAGGAATACCTTCCTCTGTGAACTGAAATCCAACGATTTAGCATCATACATCATGTTGATACAAGACAGGCTCTTTTGCCTAGAGGACACTCTAATGATACACTCTCTGTAGTTAAAGTTGCAAATGATTTTCGTTTGAACCTGGGTTTTAATCTTGCCATTTTAAATAGCCAAAATTAAATTGATCTTGTTGATACATTTGTTTGTTCTAGAAAATTAAAAGCTTGCTGAGAAGCCAATAAGTAAATTGTGTTAATAAGATATGACAGTTTTAGTAAACTTCCTTCAGTATCCTTCTGACTTCCTTTTATAATGAACATTTTTTCTCAAAAGCTCCTGGGCTATAGTGGCACCAAATATAGTAAATTTTTATTTATCTCAGAATTTAAAGTGGAACCCCTGCATACTTTAAGATTGTAAAGTTGTTGGTATTTAAATAATCCTAAATGCATTTTGAGAAAATAAAAGAATTTTATGATGTATGGAATTTAAGTTACACTTTTTTATGGAATCTGCAGACTTATTGTAACATATTATTCCTGACGTGAAAGAAGAGAGGCTAAACTAATGTACTTGCCATGTAGTCCCAGTACTTATTAATGTTGTTATTAAGTATCCATGTCATGTGCAGGAATCCATAAGCATTAAACTCCCAGGAACCCAATCACAGAGATGGAGTTAAGGTCCAAGAAAGGTTCCAGGTTAGACCATGGTAAAGAAAAGCAGATGTAGGCTGAACTGTAGTGGTAGGATTGTCTACGGTTGACAGAACTCTGATAAGACAATCTTACTAATCATCATTCAAATGATATCACTACTGACAAGTCTGAAAGGAAAAGCAATTAAAAATCAGGCCAATACCTTGGTCTACCAATCCTGACTTACGAGCTATGGGTGATAACTCCCACCTCTTCACAGCAAAGTTTTTATATTCTTATATATTTTTGGGACTTCCATTGATTACTTATGGGCTGGAGACCTCCAGATGAAGCTAGAAACTGCCAAGATTTGAACAGAAGAAAGAGGCACATAGCTAAAGGACCCAAAAGCACTTCAGGTTCTAGCATTTAATAGTGACTTCATTCCTTTGCAAAGGTCAGGTTTCAAAAAATATTTCAATGGATGTTGCTCATTGCTTCTGAGGAAGTTTTTCTAGGATAGATGAGAAGCACCAAGTCTATGGTTCTGCTAGAAATGTGTGTTACCTTTCTTAAGTGTCTTCACTCTACAAGATAGGGTATTAGCATGAGGAGCAGAGAACAAACTCCATCCATTAAAGAAGCATATCTTCTCTGTTAGCTTAGATGCCATGCCTATAGGGGGTACAGAGGGGAGTGTTGCAAGTTCCTGCCTCTGTGAGAGGGCAGTGTTCAAGGCCATCATGAAGAATGGATATACAGGCTTCACTCCAAGTGTACTAAAGCCAGAAGTACAACTTGCATCAACATCAGTGATCTTTCATAGAGTCACAGAGTCATTTGGGTTGAAAAGGACCTTTAAAGATCATTGAGTCCAACCCTACTGTCTTGGGCAGGGGCATTTTTCAGTAGATCATGTTACTCAAAGGCCCGTCCAAGCTGACCTTGAGCACTCTACAATTCCTTGGGACAACATGTTCCAGTGTCTCACCACTCTCATCGTAAAAGATTTCTTCCTTATGTCCATCCTAAATCTGCCGTCTTTCAGTTTAAAACTGTTACCCCTTGTCCTGTCACTACAGGCCCTAGTAAAAAGTCTCTCTCCATCTTTCTTATAAGCCTTATAAGGCTCCCCAGAGCCTTCTCCACGCTGAGCTACTCCAACACTCTGCCTTTCTTCACAGGAGAGATGTTTGAGCTCTCTGATCATTTTCATGATCCTCCTCTGGACTCTGTCCAACAGGGATCAGCTTTGAGTTGAGGCTGTTCTGGGGGCTATAGCAGAATACTTCATACACAAGAACACAGTTCCCCATCACCAAAAAATGCATCTTCCTTCTCATATGGGAAGTTACAAATGAAGATGGACGAACTTGTCGGGAGGGAGAATAAGCTGCTGGTTGCTCTCTTCCTTGCTGTGTCAGCAAGAAAAGACCCTGAATTCATTCCCTCCTCCCCTTCTTTATTACACATGGCTCATAAAGATATACTGAGCATTTTTAAAGTCTCATAGTGATATGTATCATGGATAGATTCATTTTTTTAGCAGACCTGCTCAACTTCTTGAAAGTATTTAGAATGATTAAACTTCATTTTTTCCTGACTGGGAATGCTACCTTGCCACCAGGGACATGGTGTTGGCATAGTAAATACCAAGGTAAGCATTCATTCTGACATTAAATTCAATTTGGCTCAGAAGGATTAATTGCTCTCAGGTGTGCTCAGTTCTTCCACATTAGGGAAGCTTTAGTTCCAAACTGTAACTTCATCCATTAAACTTTCTGGTCTGAATTCAATCATGTCATCACCTTCTGTTGTGTTTTTTAAGTGCCTTTATAATAGACAGTGTTGTTTGGGCTAGAACCAATACAGAGTTTTGCTGCCTCAGGACAATTTATCTTTCTATTGACATATATATAAACTTTATACATATATATATTGAGTGCACAGCACAATGTTCTATCTGCTCGCCATCAGCCTACAGTCCCAAGGGATACTTACACTGTACATTTCCCTGGTTCAAGTAGTGTAATATAACTTGTCATGCACTTGCACAGATAGCATCTGTAAAATGGTGTCTCTTTATAGGCAGCGTGTTGAAACCATAACTGGATACAGCTGGAATCAATGCTGGACTTCTGTTTTATTTTATTATGGCTTCAAATAGCTGTTTTATACTAATCTATTTAACTTGCACTGAAACAGAAGAGAAAAAGTGTTCATGCTGCCACACACCAGTATCAGCTGGGCAGTGGCAACAGATATGAGTCCTCTTGCCTCCCAGGAGAGACCTGCTAGCCGGGTTTCTCTTTTTCTCTCTTCTGCAGCTGAAACTTGTTTGACTTTCCACCACTAGAACATAGGCATATTTGCAGAACAAACTCTGTTGGGAAGGACAACTATTGATGCTGCTTCTCTGCTGAAACCACTGATTTTAAATTAAAATAATTGCACTTTAACAGAACAGAAAAAAAGGAAAAACTAGTTTCAGCTGGGAAATTAGGAGCACACTTGAGAAATGCATCCTAGTTTAGGCTCAGAGCCAAATCACACTCTGTGTTATAAGTGCTAAGATATTGCTGCTTACACACACTCTTTTTGGTCCAGGCTCTTCTGCATAGTGTCATTCTTGACTTCAGAAATGAGCAGAGCCTGAGCTGTGTGAGAGCGTCATGTTTCTAGGGTGAGGTGGCAACTGAGATTATCTGGCTCCAAATACAAAGATGATGTTATAAACTAAGACGGACTTAATCTTTTTACTAGGATTTTCTTTGCTTAAGTGGTCATATATACTTTTTTGAGACCCTAAGTGTTGCATGCATGTGTTAAATACACTCTTAACAAGGCACAATGATGTCTGCTGTGCTACAGTACAGCAGAGGAACATCAAAGTCTGAATCAGCCCTGGCTGGGAAACAGGACTTGCTCAGAGTACTGTGGTTCTGGATATGTGCAGAATTGTAAATAAATCTAACAAAAAGGAGAGATGTCTAGGATGTTTTTTCTCTATGTTTGGGATAGGCTGCAGCTGACAAAGTCTGATAAAACATTTCAATTAAATGCAATTTATTTTGAAAGGAAAATATGCTAGAAATATTATACCCCCATTGAATTTTCTAGGCAGGAAAAATATTTCTCTCTCTGGATTTAGCAGTCCAATAGTGAAAATATATTGCTTTGTTATTTATATAAATAATTCAGTGATTGTTGTGTTCTTGCAGGTTATTTGTCACAACAATTAGCTGCTAATTTGTGTTAACTTATTTTTCTTTGTTTAAAAATTCAACACATCTTGCTTAGTTAGTCAACAGAGTTTCTACTGAGGCATTAGGACTGTCACGGAAGATTTGCTCATGCCATTCAGAAACAGTGAGGTGGTTCAAGAACTGAGATACATGGACTATAATCTTTCATTTATATATTTCACCAACAAACTTGCCAGTTAAGATATCAGTCTTATAAATCCAGATTCATCCTACCTTATTTAGGCATTAATGAGGAAATGGTTTCCAGAGGACAATTCAAATAGTAGTTAATATGTTTCCAGTAATGTCCATCTTTTCCTGTTGGCTTCAGGAGATACGTAAGGCAACACTTCAAGTACCTACAGCCAGCTGAGATTAATATAGTGCCTAACTCATACATGTTATCAATTATTTGGATTTCTTAGGCAATGGCAATGTGCTACGTATCATGGTGGGCACACATATAGATTCATTGCCTACATCAAATAGTAGACAAGCTCTGAGAGAGGAGACTTACAGGGTTTAATTGAAAACGTTGTGAGGGATGAGGTGCCATTTATGTGAATTAGGGTTTGGTGAGCTTTGCCATGGATGAAACTTTATTGAAAGCAGAGCCTGTCTCACTACCACTGATCATTAATCCCAGGAACAGAGCATGGCATGGAAGAAGTCAGGGGCAACAAGAGAATAAAAACAGTAGGGCTACTGCCGTTAGCTAGAGAGCAAAATGGATCAGAGAGAAGAGAGCAAGGAAGGCAGTGGATACAATGAGATGTTAAATCAAGTTGAAATTGTTAGAGAAAAGGATTATAGCAAATAGGTCAAGGGATTATTTTTAAGGATGGGAAATACCTGAATGTTGAGGTGGAAAATGATTCACTCTCTAACAATGAAATTCATGTCTTTGCATTATGAACTTTCACTAAGTTGCAACAGTTAAGCTCTCTCATTTTGCATGATCACCTTGACATCCATGTATAAACATTTATCATAAATATACTCCCAAACAAGATATCATGGATGTGAAAGGAATTACTTCAAAGGCAGATACTTGGCTAGCTCATTAATTATTTTTCCTTTTGAGATATAAATAAATTTCTAGTTCTGAATGCTCTGATTTCAGACACACAAACCTGCTTTTATTTCTAAAATAATATTCTGGAAGTGTAAATGAAATTTGAGATGGAAAGACATCAAAATGATAACCAAAAAAAAAAGGTAACATGTCAATCCTGTCTTCCTTAGAAAGGCTCTGATGCCTCAGGTTACAAAAAGAAGCAATTAAATGTCCAGTGAATGAATGTACAGCACAGCATTTCCTGGCTGGACAGGATTCAAAATTAAATTTCCTAAAAAGGTCATCAGAAGTAGGTGGGAATAACACCATAAAGCTCTTTTTAAGGGAAAAAGCCCTTATTTTTGCTTTTGTCCTTGGAGGTGAAAGAAAGTGACAAGTCCACCTTCTTGTGTTTGTGGATAAATCAAATTCAAATGCTTGAAACAAAAGGGAAATTCCTAAGCATGCACTGCTGTCTTTTTCATATTACGTTAGCCGTGATTAATGCTGCTATCCTTCATTTTCTTGTACGTACTCTTGGGACTGCTGGAAAATTGCAAAAGGATGAACAAGCATTATTTAGACAAAAAGGTGAAAGGGGTATCTATCATAATCTGTTTTGTTTGGGTTTTTTTTATATTGAATAATTTATGAAAAGTGCAAAATAGTAAATGTTCTAGGTAGATAGTTTTGTTTTTTTTTTTCTTTTGAAGCTAAGAACAACCTGTTTTTATGTAATTACGTGTAAATGGCAAAAATACCAATTCATCTGAAAGAAAGGACACAGCATGCTAATGTGCAGTGTAGTGTAGTCGGGTGGGCATTGAATGAGGTGCTTAAGGGACAGACACATAAAAACAGTGCTTCTGCTGAACCTGTTAACAAGAACTTCTCTGACATGCATTTCCATCCAATAAAGGGATACAGAAATAAAAGAAAAGACATGTCAAATATCACTGAGTCAGGCAAAAGTTGTACCAAGATCGATGTATGAGTAAGTGGCAGAAGTCTTCTGGCTGTTTCCTCTCCTGGTTTCTGTTCAAAACAGTTTCTGTTCAGTTCTGTTTCCCCTTCAGAGTTTTGGAGGAGTGTTGCTCTAATGAAAAGTAGCATTGACTGTCAAAGAGCACCCATGGGCATGGAACAGTCATCCACTGGCATTTTATTTCCACCATTAACAGAGATTCTGAGAATGATTTGGACCCAGAAGTTACATCTGTGCAAACAAATCAAACAACGTCCTGGATCTGAGCACTGGTTTGGGGAAACTCTTGTCTGTATGGCCTAACAACCATCCCATGGTAATTGTTCATCCAATTCAGTAAAGAAAATACCCAGAAAAGATATATACTGATGCTATTAGGATGAAAACTGATCCCAAAATGAACCCATAGTGCCCCATTTGATTTAGCTATACATTTAATTTGTATAGTGAAGCAGCACAATTCTACAAAAACTTGGTAAAATAATTATTCAGCTGTCTATTTGTAATCACTTGAAACTTAAACTTTTAAACTTAAAAATGGAAAATAAAAATATTTTATGGAAATTCTTCTGCAAGCATTCATAACAATGTAATTCGTACTGAAATTTTGAAACTACAGTCCTAGTGCAAGCAACTTCCATATTGTACTGGTGGAAATCTCTGTCACAAAGCTATAGGAAATATCTGTTCAGTGTTTATCTGTCTCAGGTGGAAGCTATACAACATTTTCCATTTTACTGTGAATATATCTGTAAAATGTAGATTCCGAGTCTAAAGCTTTTGTTCCCATGATACATTTTAAACCTTCATTAAAAAGGGAAATATCTGCAGAGTCAGTGAGAGCGGTAAGTTCCCAGTTAGCTTACTATCCTCTATGGACAATAAACATACTGTATGGGTGAAGGGAATGAGAAACTTATCCTAACCTGATACACATGTTTCCCATGTTATTATGTATGTTTTCATAGTACCATTAATTTCCTCCTAAAAACTTTTCATGTTACTTATTGGTCTCAGTGGAAAACAGTCTTGTAACATCTTGGCGTTACAAAAAAGTCTTCTGAACTGTGATTGAATCAAGGTAACTTTCATTCTTAGATATGGGGAAAAAAGAGAGAAAGCTTCAAAATACTCTTTCATGTAGATGTAACATCCATCTAGATGGATTTTCTCACATTTCCAGAAAGTGTTCCAAAAATCAAAATATAAGTGATGGATAGGCTTTTATGTTGTGAGCAGCTGTAATTCAAATATTTAATTGTCAAAATTGTCCCAAGGAAAGGAATGGGGAAAATTTTCAGTTTCTGTAAACCAGTATGTTCTGGAAAAGAACCCCAAACCTTAAAAAACTTGTCATTCATGGTGTCTTAAAATGCAAGAATAGCCAAGTAATTTACTTGCACACTTTGATACATATTTTTTCCATGATGTGAGTCCTTCTCTAGCATTTAAAAATGAAAAACAAACTGAAATTTGGTGAGCTTTTGGTGAAATCAGTTACATTAGAGTATGCTTACATTAGAGCGTGCTTTAATTTGATCCTTTATATTTGCTGAAATTTAGTATTTCATGAAAATAAAATGTTACATGTGACATTTAAAATTTGTCTTATAACAATGGAAGGAACTGTCTTAGTGTATGAGAAACAATTCACTCAGACAATTTATAGGAACTAATGAGACTGGCTTTTGTCTAACTCCACTGTAACCCAGGAATCACTTTCTAGACTCCAGGGAACTAGCACTAGTGCATAACCCATGAGTCAGGAAAAGAAAACCTTGGTGTTCCTCTAAAAAAGAAAATGAAGGGAAAAGAAGTAGAGCTGTGTGGGTAGGCATTATTATTCTATGTTGTGCAGAATTAAATGAGGAGCTGTAACCACAGCCCCTGTCCTTAGAAATTTACAGTGAATTGGGGAACTACTGATTCAGATAAATGATGCAGAAGAGTTCTTACTATATACTAGGAACTTGTTTTCTCCAGCTACGTGTAAATATTAACTACTTCATAGAAGTCATACATGCTTTTTTTGAAACTGAGGTAAAAAGTAAAGTGAGATAACAGTTGAAAAGGTGTATTATAATAATTAGTAATACTTTCTTCCTGAGAGCTTGCTATCTTTGGTTCCACTATTACTTAAAATTTTTAAGTTCCCTCCTCTCAAGTTAACATGAAAATATATCAAAACAGTAAGATTTTATAAAGGCTATGTTTTATATGTATTCTGGATTTCTGGAGTGATACTGTTTGGCACTTCTGGAGTACATCACTCCACCACTCCAGTTTTCATGGAATCATAGAATGATTTGGATTGGAAGAAACCTTAAAGATCATCTAATTCCTACCCTCCTGCCATGGGCAGGGACACTTCCCACTAGACCAGGTTGCTCAAAGCCTCATCAAACCTGTCCTTGAACACTTCCAGGAAGGGAGCATCCAAAACTTCCCTGGTTAACCTGTTCCAGTGTCTCACCACCCTCACAGGAAAGAATTTCTTCCTAATATCCAATCTAAATCTATCTTCCTTTAATTAGAACCCATTTGCCCCTTGTCCTCCCACTCCATGCCCTCACAAAAAGTCCCTCTCCAGCTTTCCTGTAGCCTCTTCAGGTGCTGGAAGGCTGCTCTAATGTCCCCCTGGAGCCTTCTCTTCTCCAGGCTGGACAACCCCATCTCTCTCAGCCTGTCTTTGCAGGGGAGGTGCTCTAACCCCCTGATCATCTTGCAGTAAGTTTTGCAGTAAGTTTTACAGTTTTGCAGTAAGTAGTTTCCTGCTCTGGAATCTCAGTCCATACTTACCATGTATTTGCATTTATATTAAACCAGAAATGATGTGTTGATCATTTTACGTTAAAAAGTAAAAAATAAAGCCAGATGAATATTCCTCATCCATTGTGTAAACCCAGAAGAGGACATGCTGGTCCTGTCTCATCAAATACAGCATTTGAAAGAACTGGTCCAGTTTGACATCAGGGACAGCACTGAGAGTGTCAGAACTCATCAGTTTATATATTTTCTTGGACTTTGTTTGCTGAAGGGATATTGTTATCATCCAGGGTTTGTGTTTGCTTTCAAAGTTTTGTTAAATAATGTTTAGGAAACCTGTAAAAGATCCATAAAATTGTTTAGTGTGCATCTGAGAACAGGTGCTCAGCATGGACAATCCTTTGTCTGGTTTTGGCAACCCTCTTTTCTATTCCCTCTCCTCTTCCACTTCATTTTCCCATTTTCACTGTCCTGTAGCACAGAGAAAAGGATGAAGCAGGTTAACCTGCTAGCTTTATCTCTAGTTCTGATTATTTCTTGGGAATTGGTTTACCCTCTCTATGCTAGCAGGCTGTGAAGCTCTCAGGTTCTNCTTTTATACATATATATATATATTTAAAAAGGTAATAATTTATCTATAAGTTTTTGCAAACTTTTCATTAGAGTAGATGATAGCAAGAAGCTCATTACCTAGTATTTTATAGATTTTTCAAACTTTTAGAGAAATAACCGGAGAAAATTTGTGCCTGACTACTAAAAGTTCTTTTCTGCCTCTCATTTGCCATCTCAGAGATGCAATCAATAGCAAGATTTTTATCTCTGTCAAGATGATGCTGTAACTGCAATATTAACATCCTAAAATTCAAGTAATTTTTATTTCTAGTAGAAAAGGATGCAAAACCACTCAAGGTTACTGTAAGAATTTGTTAGCCTTCTGGATTGTTGTCTGATATTATTAACAAGACAAAATGCCTCAGGAATCTCACTGTAGCTGTTGGTCTTTCAGTTGCTCTTCAGCTCACCTGGAAAATCCACAATCGTAGAACAAGCTTAATAGAGACACTGGCAGTGATGGCGATGTAGCTGCCAGTTATCTGCTGTAAACAATGTATTTAAATGAAACTATAAGCAATGAAACTATAAGCAATTAATATGCATAACTGGCAGCCAGTTTCTTTGATTTAAATAATGCAGTGCTTTTATCCTTAAAAGTAATATCTGTGTTTGTGAAAGGTGTGAGTTTGACAGGCACTAGAAAATGAAATCCTCTGTTTATCCACAGAACGTGCAGTGCATACCTGGGACAGCTCTGACTCGTCCATGCACGGGCTGTCAAGGTGCCTCACTCCCTCTCTGGAAGACCTGTTATACCTAATCAAACAAATCCTTTTGCATAAAGTTGTAAGTGAAAATGCTGATAAGTAATTACTGTCATGTTCTTGCTCTGTGTCTGAGCCGAGTCCGAACATGGTTTTTTTATTGTATTTATTATTATTCACCATTTCCCGAAATAATCCATGGTCTGGTTTAGACACATTTGATTAATGTGAAGGTAGTCTGAGTTAATATTGCAGCTTATCATCACAGCACATCAACAAAATAATACATTTTGGAGTAGATTAACCACTATACAACAGTTATTTTGTATCACGTGGAAAATACAAAAATAACACAAAACCTTTTGCTTTTTCTTCCCTTTGTGCGTGTGAGCAAAAACTCAAGGGTAAGAAATTAAAAATATAAAGGACAAGCGAGTGCCTTATAACCATATGCGTGGCAAGAGTACAGTGTGTAGGCTATACTCTGCCTCTCAGGGTGAAGGAATTAATTTAGAAATAAATTAAATTTCTTTCCTCTTGTTGCAAAAGTTCAGCTTAATTCTCCAGGTTGCAGGTGCAGGTCTTGTAGTGTCAGTGGGAATCTACACGATTGGATTTTTGGTCTCTGGATTTGTATCTCAGTACAAGTACATTTTGCATTAATTACTTAAAAATTTAAATATATATGTGTAATATACATAAAATAAGGAAAACAAACTCCTCTGTCAGTGAATTTTTTTAAGATCAGAATTGGAAAAATATATACATTTTTAAAGGAGATTGTAAATCATAACTAGGACCACCTCCTAAATCTTAGATTATTTTTCACCAGCAATATAAGAAGATTTTTTCTAAAGGGTTTGTAAGCATGATAGAGTTTGGATCACTTAAGTCCTTTTGTTTCTCTTATGATGAAGATCATTGATCTCTTTTTAGTCTATGAAACTCCCTTGTGCAACCATTTAAACAGCCACAAAATTAAAAATTGCTTTCTCTAGTGGATTTAGGCAATTTGTTATGTTTTCTAATGTCCAGAAAATAAATAATCAGAAAAAAAACTATAAAAATATTAGGGATTGCTTAATAACAGAATACAAAAATGCACTTGTATTAATAATGCTACCAATGCGTATTGATATTATGATATATTTTATTCAAGAGAAATATACAAAGAATATAATTTATCTTGTGGTACACAAGGTTTATCTACAGTCTAATTGTTTTGCTCAGTGTCTCAAATAGCATCCTTAGCAAAGATAGCAACTAAACCTCAAATTTCCTTACATTTAGGTTTATACTCATTCTACTCTTTGAAGAAATCTCACCACAGTGTGATGAGTTTCAAGCCAGATTTTGAACAGATAAGACATATTCCAAAAATTTTCAGAAGAGGATTTGAAAGGAGGATTTTAAAAGGAAAGATAAATCACTAGCTACTTAGATAGCTGTGTAGGGGAAGAGAGAGGCAGACCTTGTGGCTAAGTCCGTATCAGGAAATTAAAGAAGTGTGGGACCTTAAAAACATGAAGACTGCACACTGGAAGTGCTGCCCAGCCTCTGTTAACGTCTAAAAGGTGCCCAAAATGGTCAGAGAGCAGCAGCCTAATGGTTTTACAGCACGAATGATAAAGTCCCAGCCCTGTTTCATTTATTAGCACAGACTTGCCTGTGGCTCTGTAAGAGGAGTTACTGCTCTGCAGCAAGGCAAAGTAACTTTATATGTCATCAGGGCAGTGTTGTTTGGTGAGATTTAACACAGTGAAACACATGAGGAGCTTAGCACATTAGTGGAGCATTCATGATTTAATTAGTATGGACCAAATCACTTTTGCATTTTAGCAAAGCTTAAAGCCATTGTGTCAAATGGAATAGGAATACATTGTGGCTACTGAAGGTTAAAGAACTTCCTTTATGTAATCTACCATCAATCAGCATGTGGTTAGTTTGGGGTTTTTGGGGGGGTTTGTTTTTGTTTTTCTAGATTATAAAACCTTAGTTGTTAAGTAACAACTGTCAGTGTTCACTAATCCAAGACTCCAGCTATGTGCTAGAATGTGATATCCCAAATTGACCCAAGCTTCAGCCAGATGTGACCACCTTTTCACACCCAGTTACCCTCAGAGTTTGTACCTGTATCCCAAAGCAATTGCTTGAGGATAGCTGGACAAGAAAATTTTTCCAGTGAGGTTTAAAGCCAGATTTCTTTCTGTGGTTTGTTATAGCTGAATTGAAAGGTGGGTACACCTGGTTCTGGACAGGTTAAGGGGGAAATACAATATCCCTGCAGACATATCTGTTCATGCCAGTTCTTGTTCTCTTGCTCTTTCTACTTCTCCTCCTTAATATTACTTATTTTAAAAAGTATCTAAATTAGGCTGCTGAGACAAGGCATTTCTCATTTCTACAGGAACAATTTGGGGATCAATATAAAAAGTGAGCACTGTATTTTACACTGGTAAATGCCCCTCAAGAAATAAATGTAAAAGAAACAAGACAGCAGCTACAGCTAAGTTTATATTTTCCCCTTTCAAACAGAGAGAAAAAGGATCAATAAAAAATATAAATATGCTTTTAATGCTTTTATTATAATTTCATTTAATTTAGAGGGAAAGGAGATAATCTTGAATATGTAAATGTTTGAATACCAGAGGAATAGATTTTTTTATATAAGGTTCAGACTTCATGTGAGCCTCTCATGAAATAATTTCAGTCTGACTCTCAGCCTCTCTCTGATCTGACTTTGATTTTACACCATAGATTGTTGTAATCCAGAAGCAAAAATTATTTCTACAGCCCACCTCTATTTTCCATGAACATATATAAATAAAATATTTTAACAAGGTAAGCCTCTAAGTTGATGTGTCTGTAATGTTGACATTGGTGAACAAGGTCTTACCTGTATTTGTATAGAAATGAGCAAGAGTGGCAGCACTCAAAGGTCTGCCAAGAGCCATGTTCATCTCTTTACTCATCTCCTTGAGAAAGAAGATTAACATTGATCTTTTGGATGAACAAATGTATGAAAGAATCCATCAGTGCAGAAGAAGCTTTCAGAAAAAAGTGACACTTGAGGAAACAGTTTGGTTATCAGCTACTCCAGGGCACCAAAGTAGATATTTCAGGTTCAGTTTTCACAAAAGCATTCCTAAGCTATGTACACAAATCTGCAATTATAAAGCCAGGAAAAGAATATGCCATAGAATTCAAGAACATGTAATTCAATTATTTTAGTGATGACCCTTCTTCTGAATAGCCTAAAATAAAATCAAATATGAAAGCATACATTTATAGAACAATACAAAATGTCATTTCAGATTTTTTACAATATTTTGTTAATTTAATTGTTTAGACTGCTCTGAAATGCAAGGTGAAATAAAATGCTTTTAAACTACCATGATACAGTGCCCTTGCTCACTGACTACTTCTATATTAATTTTATTCATAATTGAAAAATGGAGATTTAGAAATCAATTTTAGCACTTAGTCTAAAAATTCCTTGTAGCAAGAAGCCCCTTTATCTTCTGTGTTATCTTTTGTGGTGGCATTAAAGATACTTACATAAAACAATCTTAACTGTCAAGAAAATTATTCTGAAAGCAGCTGTTCTTCAAGACTCATCTCTAAATAGTATCATCAAAACATCATAGTATCCAACTATGTTTCCCCTGGTTAGCATTTATCACTGAACTCTTTGAATACATATTTTTCATCTGTGGTGTTATTATTTTAATGACAATCCCTACTTAGGGTTGACATTTCACTAGCCTTATTTCATAATTCAGTTCATTCTGACCTTAGACAACCTACCGAGGTTCAATTTTTGTCAAAACTGGTGTGCACATTCTTACTTTTCCATATCAGCTAACCCAGTCTGTCTTCATTTACAGTGCTACTGTCCTGTTGAACTCAGTGTGTTAGGGCAACATTTAGCATAAATGTCTCCATAGTAATAATATGCTGAGATCCCTGAAGCAATCCACAGAAGGAAGTTATAAGGCCAATAGACAAACCATGCCAAACTTTAACCAACCACTGGCCCATGGTTATATTTACGTAAAGAAAACCAGTGATCTGGGGGAGTGCCACTGCTGGGACAGCAGGGTTGGATCCACATGGAGAAGAGAAAGCTGATGCGGGATTTATCCTTCCTGGTCATCGCTAACAATGGGCAAGAGACATTTCTGGGATTGTAAGGAGCAGATCTGGGAAGTGAATCTATAACAAGGAAATAATGTTTCTATTTCAGCCTTACATCCTGTGCCCATATTAAGAACATATGGGAAAATGTCCCGTACGTTTTTAATGCATATGCTTCTGAAGTAAGGAAATCCCTTTCTGCGAGAAACATGTAGCAGACCATGCAGTTGCAGACATGGGAATCAATTCCACTTAACTCTGTCATAATAGGGAGCCAGGTCAAGCAGGGACAAAAGTACAAAGTGATTTTCCCCAAATAACCATTTTTTTGAGCCATATCATGTTCTGACAGGAGACTGTAATTTCAGAAGGGCATGTGGAAGAGGGAGCTATACTCTAATGTTTATGGAAAAGTCTTCTCTTCATCTACATGAGTCAAGAAAACAGGCACAAAATATGAAGAATAGGATTACTCAGGCTTGCATTTTAGCACCAGATTTTCTCAATCTAGAATGTTTGAAAATTTACACTTCAAAAGAAAGCATCAAAATAATAAAAATCAAGAAATATGGCTGTCTTTTTTATTACATGGCTTTTATTATACAAAATAGTGTAATTCTGAATGGGCTAAATCTGTCGTTCACATGGATGCAAGGTAATAAAAACCTAGAGGATTAGATGGAGTTGGAATGTTGACAGTAAATTTGTTTACAGTTCTGCCTTTCATTCTTGCACTGAGCTGTAGCAGCTTAAACAGCTTATAGACAAATATGAGCAAAGAAATTTCAAATGTTAATTTAAACGGTTTAATGCTCTGAAAAGTGTAACAATTTATCTACAGTGAAAACATGGTGCCTACACTGGGTTCCTCAGGTCAGGGGTGATGCTTTTCCCTTTCTTTCAGTGTGGCATAATGCATCATTCCATCTTGCTATCCTATGAAAAAAGAATTTTGCTGAAAACCTGTATTAAAATGATGATATTCTTCTTTACCTCTCATGGTATTTGACAAGCATTTTCTGTGTAAATTTCAATGTTTGTATGCTATTTGCATTCACAAAGTTGATGCAAAATCAAAGAATTAGCTTTAGAAATGTGAATATTGTGACTACTCTTGATAGTAAAAAATTAATTCTGTGGCAGAAATATATAAAATTGAACATAAAAATGACCAGGTGATGTTCCTTTCTGAAAAGATTTCACATGTATCTGTTTGTGAGTCATAAATCATCAGCTACAACTGTCTTTCTAACAAAATCCCAGCTGTTGCATAGCTCTTCTGGAGCACAAATAATTTCATTTTGCCTTCTTACCCTGTCTGCATTATTGTGTTGTGTTTTTTTTCTCCCTGTAATTTCTTTAAGATAATGTTCAGGTTTCTTGTGTTGTCTCCATCACAGTCATATTTGAAAGAATAGAGGATGAATGTCCTTAGTCTTCAGGACAACCTCAGACAGATTAATGAGAAAGTGCAAGATGCCTTCTGTTAGAAAAAAGCGTATGGGAAGGATGAGTTCAGGGTGGGAAGACTTCAGGAAGCATTTTTGTCTGATTCTCCTTCCATTCCATGAAACCATCATTCTTTTTACCTCCATATTTTTTCCTGGCTTTGCAGGTAACCACACTGACCACCTGTTCCTTGGAGCATTTGCATACATCTACTGAGCTCCAGAAACTCTGGCTTGAGTCTAGGTTTAAACAGGCAGAGTCGGTAGTGCTTTATTGAAGCATTGGAAGCAGACTTCTCTCTGCTTCTTTCTTATCCGTAGGACTTGTGTGCCTGAAAGCTATTCTACTTTTTCTGAGCATACCTAATAAAAACCATTAGCCCTGCCTATAATATTTGTTTTAGCTTGGGACATCACAGACAGAGCAACAGAACCTCTATAACATACTTACAGCTGTCCACACTCACCAATGTATGATTTATGTCTTCACATCTTTTTACCCAGAGGGTGATTGAGCACTGGAACAGGCTCCCCAGGGAAGTCATCGCAGCACCAAGCCTGACTGAGTTCAAGAAGCATTTGGATGATGCTCTCAGGAACATGGTGTGACTGCTGGGGTTTCCTGCACAGGGACAGGAATTGGACTCGATGATCCTGGAGGGTGCCTTCCAACTCAGCATGTTCTATGATTCTATGATTCTATGGTTCTATGATTTCCTCTTTTGTTACACTGAATATTTTTTCAGTATTTTTCTTTCTCAAATACAATGTTTCTTCATGTTTTTTTTCTGTTTGTAGAATTATTTCAGAAATGTGGAAAGTTGAAGTATGATATAATAGTACTAATGCTTCATCATTCTCAGTTTCCTGTATAATTCAGTGTGGCTTCATCACACAAAAAGATGCTGCATAATATAAACTCAATGTAGCATAGTTTATGATTCCTATTGCCCAAATATTGGACTTATATATAAAAGAAATATGCAAAGAATTATATGTTCATTTTATCTATTAAAAAAAACCCCAAATGGATGTCTTCTACGTATTACAAAATTGAGAAGTGAAAAGGCAAAATAAATCAAGAATACTAGGCAGGTCTTTTTACACTGATTAATTCTTTAGTCTGATCTAAACTGTATAATTTTAAGGTCCAAAAGACTGAGTTCCTTTTGGGATTAAACACACAGAGGAAGAGATAGTAAACTGCCAGTTCATCTCCACTGTCTCTGTGCCACGTATGGTGTGTATATCTCTGTCATACTCTCCTAGGTAATCTTTTCTTCAGGTTTGAAGACTCACAGCCTACTCAATCATTCCACATATGAAAACTCTTCCACACTGATGATCATCCTTCTTTTCTAAATATTTTTTGAGCTTGAATATGCCCTTCCATAGACAAACAAACCAGAAATGCACACGGTGTTCCTGGATGAGCGAATAATGGATTTGTATAGCAGCATAGTGGTATTTGTTCTCTTATTTTTTTGTTGTTCTATGAATAATACTTAACAGTTGGGGGAAGTTTTTTTGTGGTTTATAGTTTTTTTTACTGTTACTGAGTATTGAGCTGAGATTTTCAAGGAACTACCTATCACAATCCCAAGGTCTCACTCCTGAGTAGTAATGCTCAGCTCAGAGCACATATTTTTTTATGAGAAACCAGGTTTGTTTTTCCCCATGTAAATTGCTTTATGTTTATGTACCCTGAATTTCGTTTGCCATTTATTTGCGTAGAGACTGAATCTTGGGAAGGCCTATGTAATTCTTCACAATTAGACCCTGCTCTTCCTAGCATGAATAATTTTGTAACCTCATGAAACCTTTTCATGGCATAGCTCACTTGCTTTTCCATGTCTTTAAATAAAACTAGTAAATGGCACAGCCCCCTGTTACTGTTGACCTCTCTCCAATATTAGGAAACGTTAACTGTTTCTTATCTTTTAGACAATTATTTAGCCATATTAAATAGCTAGCACATTTTCTCTTTTGCTAGCAAATGTTCACTTCTGGTGTGACTACTTAATTTCTTGAAAAGCTTTTGGTGAGGGACTTGATTCATCAAAAGGATTGGAGAAAATCAGATAATTTATCTTTATCCATGTGCCAGCTCAGCTGGCTTGTTCAAAGGACTGTAAGAGGTTTGCAAGGCAAGTGTCCCCTTTATAGGTGACTCTTCCCAGACCTTATTTTTCACATCCGTGTTTTTATTAGAACTTCTATTGCTTTAACTTGTTCAGCTCTCATCTTACATGTCTGTAGTTCTCCTGACCTTCCCAGGAATTTCTTCTAAAGATTGGTGTCATGTTTGCTTGCCTCCATTCTTAGGTATCAAGAAAATTTCAGGTGAGAAGTTACTCACTGCTGTTAGTAGTTCAGCTGTTTCACCCCTCAGATCTTTTTGAATACTTTGATGAATTCTCTCTGGTTTTGATGAAATGTTAGAGTTCATTTAGTCTACTTGTACCATACTCACTTCCTCTGTTCCTTCATCGCTCAGTCCCTCCATCCCTCACAAGCGTTGTCATATAGGTACCCACCCAATTTCTTACGCAGCAGAATTAATGAAAAAAATTAATTTGGTTTCTTTGCTTTTGTGATCTCTGACTGTTCCTTTTATACCTTGGGATGTCAGCACTATTTAGTTAAATAAAAGAACTTGATCACATTTGTATTTCTAGTATGGTGTCTGTTTGGTTTTGACAATCAGGCAACTAGCAAGCCCCACAGTTTCAGGCACCATTTGGGAAATAGCATAGGACAGGAACTATTCTCCATAGTTTGGATGCAGCTACCCTGCTGTAAGTGGTAAGATAATGTGTGACTATGATCATGCTATACCAGTGAGGTAAAAGACTACGGAACATGTCCTGGTGCAGTTTTGTTTAACAGGAGAGATAATCTGGTTCTATGCTTCATGCTCCTGTTAGTCAGAACAGATCTGCTCAGAGTTTGCATTCGATCTCCAACATTAAGCTTTCCGCCTTCATCTTCTTCTGAATAACTGATGCAAGACAATGGCCTCTAGTTTTTATCCTGGAAAAACATTTTCTTCCTGCCCCCTTCAGTCAGCTCTTGATGTTACTAATAAGAAGGACTTCCTAGTTAATTAAATTAGGATAACAGATATATAGCATTTTTTTCTAAAAGAAAACAAAAAGCTGCAAGGTGATTATTACTATGGTTTAAAGAACAAATTTCACTGTGAAATAGACGCCCAGGGCAGGATACAGGTGCCTAGATGGTGGTGTCTAGGGCTATCTGAGATGCTCTATGGTATCTTACCTGGCCTCCATCTGTCACTTAAAGATAAAAGTGGTGTCTTGTAGATACTTTGTCATATCTGACAGCCTAATGAAAATGTGTTTCAGGTTCCTTAGAGCATCTAAAATAGCACTCAATACCTATGTTTTAGTCAACTGAATTAAGCTTCTTGCCAGATGAATTTCTTTCTAGGCCTCACTGATTGTACTAATTCAATTCATTGTCTGTAAGGGAAGCTTAGACACCTACCTCATACCTTCCCTCAGAAAAAGATGTTTAGGCAGCTTCTATTGACAAGAATAATTTGATTTAAATGTTGTTAGAATAAGATGAATCAGGGAGACATTGGGATGAAACAGAAAGAAAATAGATAACAGGTACCTACAGTGTGTTTAGGAAGTTTACAGGTGAGAAGGAAAAGGAGGGCATTTGGAGAGACAAGGAAAGCAGTGTCAGATTTGTCTTAAATATGTCGGTTCTGTGTTAAAAAATGCACTGATTAAGAAATAAAAGCTGGATTCACATTCACTGTGTGGTGTGTTTGATACCTCTGGCTGTATAAATGGACCTAGGCAGATATGATACTTATTGCAGCAATTTGAAAAGACCTCACTGTAACTAAGAATTCAATCCCAGCTTGGTAACTGACACTACTGAGTTCGTGTTTATTCTCTCTCAGGAGAAGTTATCTAACAAATTTAAAAAAAAAAACACCACAAAACCCTCAAGGTCTTTATAGGATCCATTAATAAAAGCTTCATCTGGGTATGAGAATTATCTTGGATATGTATGAGCTTGTTCAATGTCATCGGTAATCAACATTTTGCAAAATGATTTCTGCATGCTTGCCCTACCCTGTGGAGTGGAAGAAATAATGAAGATCCTCATTAATGTCTCTTCACAGCCCATCCCTACACTGTCACCTCTGTCAATATCTAAAGGTCGGCTTCTTCCTTTGATCTCACATATGTATGACAGTAAAAATCTGAAGGAACATATTTGTGTTAAACAAAATATATTGTCAGCTTACAAATTAGAGATATGTGGAAGTAATTATTCCATTAAGAGTTGTTTTATTTAAGTTCAGCTCATGGAAATAATATGGTTTGTTTTGTTCAGAAGGATTTGCAACCTGCTGTGTCCCTCTGGCCTGGTGGCTGTGCTGTATTTTCTCACATCTTACATTATTACCACAACATCCCACTCGCAGCACAGAGTCTGGGCTAAGTTTGTGGAGCATAATTGTATCTATTTGACTCCCAAGTGTGTTGTGATCAGAAGGACAATTGTGTGATTGGAGGAGCAGTTGGAACACAAATATAGTCTGAGAAAGGACCAACACTGTAAAAGCATATGACACAAACTTCCAATCGCTTCTCTGTTACAAGCAATCTACAGCCATCACAGGCCTTTCTGCTATAATAACCTGAATCCACTGAGCATTTTCTGCTAGCTACATTAAGAACCAATATATTAATTTCAGAACCTCTGACTCTGACCTTTTTTGTGCTAACTTTGGTAAAATTCCATTCCCCTTGAGTTATTCCTGGGTCACATCAAAGGAAAAGGGAGGAGAAACAAGCTCTGGAATGCTCACTTTGAATTCTCCATTTTAGTTCAAAATATTTTCTTCCAAGACCTGAAATATAGCTTTTAATGGATTAAAAATTAAGGTATAGCCTGATTGTAAAATCATATCAGGAAGATTACATCAGGTGATGTGCTTAAAAAAATGCAAAAGTCAAGTCTGGAATCCCAGAAAATGGAGGGAGGGAATAAGGGAGGGAGGAAGGGAGGCAGGCAAACTGTAAAACTTTTAGTTTGATTCATCTATTTTATAGGAAAAATAGTTGGCAGACTCTAGTTCTGCACATGGATGAATGAGCACACTGCCAGTGTAGGAGGAAGCCTCCAGATCATGACCCTTCTTTTTACCTGTCCTCTGTATCTGAACAGAGTGTGCTCCCCATGAGCTGTCGTGCTGATAAAAATTGAGTGGGGTCAGAGGGACATCTCTATCAAGCTGTAGCAACACAGAACCTAAATGCTTTGAAAAGCCACTTTTTGCTCTACATTGGCTTGTACATTGTCTGCCTGTCCAATGCTGTCTCAAAGTAAAATGTATTGTTGTTCCATTCAGACTAGGAAAACAAGATAATACTCAAAGTTTTGGGAATGTCTTTTGGAAAGTCACCAAAACTCAGTGCAAAGAGATTTTCAGAGTCTGCTTACTAATGAGAGTTTTGTTTTGAAATGATAGCGGCTGGGATTTCTTCCGAGGAAGGAACATTTCCTCGCTTCCACCTGGAAGCTAAATCAGCAAAGCTGGGTGACAGCATGGGCTCCTTGCTCAGAAGAAGCAGGGAGCAGTGTTTTTGTGTAGCGTCAGCTAAAATCGTTATGCAGTCCCATCTGTTATATCTCATCACAGAGCCTGCTGGAAATTTCATTTTTATTTATTGTAATCTCTAAAAAATTGTTAAAGGAGGTTTATTTAAAGGCATGACTGCCTGGAACAGAGTACCAACCTCTATACATTTCTAGCTCATCAGAAAGCAGTCCTGCATTTTGTGGTATTGCTTTCTCAGATGTTACTTACAGAGACCATGACCAAGAGAAAACACATACAGTTTTGAAAAAGATGTTTTATTTATGCTAAGAGAGTGTATATCTTAGCATTATGGAACTGTTTGGGTTTTGCCTTAGATTTGTTTTGCAATGGTATTCCCAGAGGCTCACATTTCAACATGGCTCAGATATTAGTACACAGCCTTTCTTGTTTATCACAATCTCACAAATTGCATTTCCTTTATAGCTTTTTATAAAAGGCTATAGGGTATTCAAGTTCACAGCATGCCTGAAGATAAATCTGCAAAGAAACTTCAGCGTTACAAAGCTCAATGCTGAAATTCTTAACTCTTGGGTGTTCTGCTCTGTGGAAACCCTGATGTGTATCCAGTGTGTGATTTCTAGAGGGAAAACTCTACGTAAAATAAAAGCAACAAAATGAATGAAAATTTGCCAGAGTTGCTTAGTGCTGCTATTTAGAATTCTCCTGGAGTTTGGTGTTCAAATTGGAGGAAAAAAAACCAACCCAACAAAAACTACAAAACCAAACCTTCCCCCAAGCAAAATCTGTATACAGTTCATGGGGGATGATATGACACCTCTGCATATTCTGACCAGACTTTCTGGATATCTGAAAAAAGTATATGTAAGGAAGTGGTGTAAATACAGGGATGTACAAAACTCAATAACTCTAAGCTAATTGCTCTGCTTTAGGTATTTAATCAATTCCTGGAACGGGGATTTGAATCTGATTGTTTTTTCTTAGTTCTCATAATACTTCCAGACCAAGAGCCTAAAAAAGTCGGCCTTTTTCTCTGACTCTATCAGTAATTAAAGAAATTAAGTGAAATAATGTAAAAATGAAAGATTCAGGGTAATTGTCTCATAAAAAGAAGAATTTTGGGAATTAAAAACCTGTTCTGGTGTGTGTGGTCAAGTCTTCTCTTTGAAACCAGCAGGGAGAAAAGGAATAAAACCCTACCTGCCAGGTAAGTGCTCTGGCTATTGGGTGGACACAGATGAGATCCTGGAAGGTCCATCATCACAATCTTTTGCAGAAAGTTTAATATGAGGAGTATTTTAAAATCCAATTGACCTGGCTTCACAGGGGAATAGGACAGGAAGAATCCAGAATGACGATTAATCGTTGCTTTGATTATAGCATAGACATAGGCACCAGTGGGACTTGAAGTTGCAAGAGAATTTGGAAGATCACACTGGTGTGTAAATGTTGGAAATGATTTTTTTTACTCTTTTAGTTATATACCTAAAACTCTTGTTGAACTTAACCTTCGAGACTAATCCTGGTTATCTTATAGGTGTATTCAACTGAGTTAAAAAAGCTGGCCCTAATGGAGAATCCTCTGATAACATCATACACCAGTTTAAAAGACACTTGGTTCCTAAGGGCACGTGAATTTACTTGGTGAGGAATTAGACACAATTTCTATCACTAGTAGTACCGATCAGACCAAAGTAAGTACTTGTATTTCTGATAGTGCTGTAATGTTATCTGTATAGTGAACCTTCACTCAACGGTACTTCTGCATGGTCTGTGGACTAAATCTTTTATCATAGGTCAAAAGGAGAAGTGACAAGTGCCACCACAGTTTGCTATTCTTATATATGTACCCTGTAACTACCACATTCCTTACACCTCAGTATTCAAGCTTAGACAGGATTTCTCAAAGATGTGTGTAAAATGTGCAAATCAAAGCCATATGCTGCAGAAAAAACCCAAAACAAACAAAAACCAGAACAGATATGTTATGCCATGCCTGTACTTAAACCTCTGACAGAATAAACGTATCCAGAAGGATCTCCCCAACTCTGAAAATAGCTGGTTGAAGGGTGGGTAGTTGATACGGCACAGAATGCAACTAATGTTTGTACTGAGATGCCTTTAAGGCATATTTAAGTATTATGGCCCAAATTAATCTCATCTAATGTTAGACACATCAATACACTATTTAGGCTAGAAGTGTAGTTTATCTGTGTCTCCCTCTATAGTCAGTGAGAAGGAAAAAGCACTTCAAGATGATATTTCACCCCATGTAATATCTGATGCCTTTGGAAATCTCTCTTTGCTGCATATGCATTTTGATTAGGTGGAATGAACATGGGCATCTGTGTGGAAAAGCTTGTAGAACATGAGGTGAGGAGACAAAGAACCTGAGAAAAACTGGGAACAGATTGCCAGTTTTTTCAATGTCAGAGTTGTCCTTGCTGAATAAGGGTTTGGATCTCTGCTCTGCAAAGAGAACAAATAACTTCTGATGTTCAACATGGGGTGGGAAGGTGGAATGGAATATAGGGGCAAATAGACTGAAGCACAAATGGAGACCAGGGAAGTTCTAAGAAGATCTGGGAATGGCTATAGATAGACCTCAAGGATTTTCCAAAGGCTGCAGAAGGGACTGTGTCAAATCTGTTGCAGCTCAAGAAGCCTCTGAAAATTACTGGGCTCAAAATAAGACTGGAGAAACAGGCACAACCTTCAAGGACACAGCAGGCAGGAAGAGATTTATTTTCAAAGTGTTTTGGGTTTTTTTTTGGTTTAGTCTGTCCCACTTTGGTTTTCTCTCTTTAAAGGGTCATAAATCATGACCTAGCAATTCAAAGATCTCTTGGTACTTTTGTGTGTTAACTAAAAGAGAACAGTAAATCTCTGAATGTCCTGGTTCCCCGAACTAGAAAGTTGTGAAGTGCTTTTTCCTGGTTACAGAGACTGAAGCTTCCGAAGAAGACAGATGTTATCCTTTCCATTTGCCTCTGGGCTACTAAATTTCACTCCACTGAACACAGAATAAGGTTTTTGTTACTTAGTTATTTTCCAGCAGTGAATTCTCTTAAGATCTTTTGCAGCAAAGCTAAGAGATAGTTTGAGGAAACACCTTCCTCTCCTGCTTCCCCCTCCTTGACCACCCCGAGACTCTCCATTTCTCATACACCTTCTAGACAGACTCCCAGTCTTTCTGAGTTGAAGTGGTTATACATTGCCTCAGCCATGCAGTAAATCACTGCAGCCTTTGGGCTGCTGTGAGTGTGTTATAAGCTGTACCAGTGGACATTGGCATCCTTGGAGGCAAACCACCTGCTCAGACTGGCAGGAACTCAGTATGGTGGAGACAGGGAATAGCCAGTTTTTATCCCTTTAACGTATGGCCTTGGTCATGAGAGAGAACCCAGTGATAATTCATAAAGGCTTTAAAACCAGTTTAAGTTTCCATAAGCAGAATTCGTAGCCTGCCCCAGCACAGAAGCTATTAATCATTTTAAAATTCTGCAGAAACATATTTACAGAGACTGTTTCATATCTAGTGTTAATTAATGGCTGGGCCTTCAGGGAGCAATATACAAGTAGCAACTGGGCTTGCTTAACTCTTTTTTCGTGTTTCATTGTCTGTTCTGTGGCTAAATTTTGCAAATGATTTCTAACACCATTTTATGGCTAATGCAATAAACATGCTGTTCATTTTGTAACATACCAATAAACACTTAAAGTTTTTATAAAGCTCTTTGGAAAAGAGACTAATTTCTTTTTTCCTAGAGACAACCTGTGCAGAGGAAAAGTTTTTCCTTCCTTTCGGTCTGTTGTGAAATGTATGTTGTTCAAGTAGAATTGTCTGCCAAGTAAATTTCTGTCACACACTGGCGAATGAATGTAGCCCCTGAACTGTAAATTAAGACTGGGTTCAAGAACTCTTTGAAAAACCTTTCTGAACTGTAAGACATGGATTCAGAGAGAGAAACAGGTACGATGGGATGTGCAGGAGGGTTCATGTGGGCTAGGTTGG
Organism: Aegotheles bennettii; assembly: GCA_013398125.1. Lineage (NCBI taxonomy): Eukaryota > Metazoa > Chordata > Aves > Caprimulgiformes > Aegothelidae > Aegotheles > Aegotheles bennettii. The sequence goes on from VZRW01007946.1 coordinate 173,841, forward strand.
CCTCCTGAAGCACCTGTCTCTGCTGAGCGTGGGAGGCTGCTGGTGCTCCCAGAGCTCTGCAGAGCTCTGACACCTCAGCTGGCTGTTCTTGTAGAGAAATGAAGATGTGGCATATGGGAGGGAGGAAAAAAGGCTGTTTTTATTTTATTTTTTCACTGGTTACATGAATTGGCTAAAAACTAAGGGAGGTGACAATCCTGCTGCGTATCTTCCTTGGTTGTTTTCAGGCAGTCCAGTAAATGTGAGCCATGTCACAGCTTTCCCTGAGAGCTGTCCTTAAGAAAGGATATCGGTGCTCTCTAATCCTTCCATCAGAACTCTAGAATTGCTCCCACTGTAACGCACAAAAATGTTTGCAGAATAAATAGCTACTGATTAGAAATATCAGTAGTCCAAACAGCGTTTCTAGACCAAAAAAACATCTGTGATATGGTAAAAACCACAGGCTCTTCAAGTGTATATATTTCTGCCTATCTTGAAGGAGGATAAAAATCTTCAGTAGCTGTGATATTTAATGAGTGACCTTTTGTGTTGGGACAAAGATCAAAGAGAACAAAAATCAAAGGGGATCACAACCAGCGTTGACTACAATATGCCCACTTTCTCCACTGGAACATTGAAAAAAACCCAAATAAATAAATGTCAACCAGTTGTTAGATGACAGTTTTAGGAAGTTATGAGAAGCTTTATCGTTCTCCCTGAAGTCCTAGGTAGATGTTAAAGAGGGTCAGAAGAAGACCACCATAGATGTATCAGTCACTGAACAGCTGCACGATCTTACAGTTACTACTTTGGTTTTGCTCAGCTTGTGCTTCATAGAGCTGTAGGATACATATTAGTGAAGAAGAACAGTTGGTCAAAGTAGAAACTGCAGCACAGGAGGCAGAAAAGATTAGATCAAGTAACATCTGCACAGCTATAAAAGTGCACACTATGGATTTCTAAGGCTGAGCCAAAAGAACAAAAAGTGATCTCAAAACATGGATATCATAGGGGAAAAACCTCACAGCACTATGCTGACCCAAAAAGACTATCACTGAGCAGCATGTGAAATAGGATTTAAACCATGACAGAATTCCAGAGGGCACCTTCGGCAGCACAGGGCTTGCAGAAAGCGTGCTGGAGCAGGCTGGATTAGCACTGAGGAAAGCATATCCTCTTGCTCAGCATGTGACAAGGTTTCCTGCAGAAAATGGGCTCCTCTTTCTTTCAGTGAAGTGACTGGTTATGTCTTACTGCCTAGCTGGACTGAGCAGGTTTTTTTTGGTAGGCTAGTTTAATGGACAGACAGTCTAGCCACCCTGAGAATGTACATCATCACTCAAGAACTGACCAGAAATGCTGCGTTTCTCACTATCTTTAACATCATTAACCTAAGTGAAAGGAACCTAACGTAATTCTGATCTTTTAGAGGGGAACTTAAGCCAACAGAGTCCATGGGTTATATTCAAAAAGGGATGTAGGCACAATTGCAGCAGTTTGCAGACTTGACAGCTAAGAGCTCTGAGAGCAGAATTCATACTGCTGAGGTAGGTACAGAAGCTAAAACAGCCGACAGGCATTGCAGGACTGAGGACTGTGGCCAGGCACCCAACTGCCTGCACGGACCAGCAGCCTGGCAGCAGCTGCTTATGTGAAAGTGGGATGCACAGCTTGAACTTCCACAGATACCTGTAAGATGGTGACAGCCACCTAGGGATTGTGCAGCCTGCTTTTGAAAGCAGTAACCGGAATGCAAGAACCTTCATTTCAGGCCTGTCAGAGATAGGGAACTTGCAGGATTTAAATGCAAAGAGCCTTTTTCAGAGAGGAGTACGCTAACCATCAGGATAAGGATGGGCTGTTCTCTCTCCATCTGTTAAAAGTAGGTCACCAGCAACCCAAATGCAAACTAATGTAAGCAACAGAAACTGGCTTCTCTCCTCCAGTAAGATAGGCAGAGCAAGTAAAGGAGAGAAAAGGGAAAGGAGGGATCCTAACGTACAGGGAATGCCCATATATTTTGTGTTCTAAAGAGTATATGTCCAGCAATGCCTTTGAAGATATGCATCAAGAGATTGTCAAGCAGTAGGGTGCAAGTTCCCCTAGTCAAACACAGAAGTTCTGTTCTATTAACCAGTACTTCAACTTAGTGTCTCATCATAAAAATATTTATTAGTAATTGTATATCTATTTTATCTGTAGCTTATATTAAGCAGTAGTCTCTGACACCCACAAAGTTCCGTGGACTTTAACTCATCTAACACAATTTGGAAAAAAACTACATAAAAAATTCCATTGCAGTATAGAGGATTTCTGCAAGATTTATCCTTTACTTGGCTTTTTTCCCATATGTAATTGAAATAATTTTTCACCACTTAAAAGAAAGAAAGCATGACAGTCCTAAAGAAATTAAAAGTCTTCAGTAATATCTCTCTATGTAATATTTTTTATGAGTTGCCTAGGAAATTGTTTACCCACATGTAGGAGAGGTATCGTTTTTAGTTTGAGGCACAGAACATTTATCACAGCTTTTAAAATATTTTTTCTGCAAGAAGGCAAGAAACTGGCTCTTCAATCTTATCAATCAAGATGCAAGTCAATGTCAATACATATCCAAAACGCAGTTGAAGTGTGGACTAGGCTGTATCCAAAAGGAGCAGATCTGGTTTATATATGTACATTGAAATGACCAAATCTCAGAGTATTAAGAAACATCCATTGAATCCTCAGAGAAACTAATTAGTTTGGAAATAACAGGAAATGACAGTCTTTTCAGGAGAGTCATTCACTTTTCATTTAGGATTAGGATCTGCCAGAATATAAGAGCAGAAATAGCAACTCTGGGATGAATCCACTGTTCTTTCATAAGTTACATAAGACAGGGAGACATTGCACATCCTTCAGCTGAAAACACAGTATTACATCATATCAGCTGCATGGTTTTTGGTGCCCTGAACAATTCAGGGAAAGGACACAGACCTATGATTATCCAGTCCCATGTGAACCTGTTCTGTTTCTAAAGCTCTAGGATAAATACTGATTCAGACATATATAGGGCATGGCAAGCAAAAAACCCAAAATGTTTCTGACTCTGTTTTGCACATCCTTCAACAGAGTTGTTCAGCTGTAAGACATCATAGGACATAAGGAATTACCTATAATGTGACTCCAGTGCTCCATCTATCCTGTTCCCAAATGTAGTTGTTGGAGATGCTGTTTGGGAAGAGTGTGTGAGCATCCCCGGTCTCTGCAGGCCATCTCCCTTGCAGTGTCCCAAAACGAGTTTAGGAATGTTACGGGGTCCATCACTGCATATTGCTTTTGCAATCTGATTATGCACCGATTGTCCATGAATTCATCTAACAGTTTTGTGAACATACTTCAATTATCAGCCTCCATAACCCATTTTACCAAATATTCTTGTTACTCTCTGTCTTAAAAAGGACTGTCTTTTATCTGTTTTAAACTTACTGCCAATCAGTTTCGGTTCTCCCTATTTGTACTGGACTTGGTGAATGCCAGTTCCATATTCACCTAATCTACAACCTTCTAAATTTGAAGTTGCCTTGCTCTGAGCAGGAGGTAGGACTAGATGACCTCCTGAAATCAGAAGACCTCCTGAGGTCTTCTATACATTAGATCTTCCAGCCTAAATTATTCTACCATTCAGGGTTTTTGTAAATCCTGACTATATCACTCTCCAGTCTTCCTCTTGTCAAACTGAAGTTTCAGCATTTCTTGTCTCTGCTCATAAGGCAACTTCTTCATTCTCTTAATCATTTCAGATGCCCTTCTCTGTAGTTTCATTAATCCTACTCTGTCTTTCTTAAGATGAAGAAACCAGAACTACACATGTTCAAATAAGGATGTCCTAAAGTTTTATACAATATCTACTTTCATCTCAATATCCTTCCTTGTGTTCCTCACTGTTCTGTTGTCTTACTTCAGCTGTTGCTGCACACAGAACCAATGATTATGAGACCTGTCACTGATGACTCTAAGACCTCTTTCCTCAAGTTACAAATATTACACTCTCTAAAGCTATATGATGAGGCTTTCTGTCGTTCATGCCTGTATGACACAATATGATTTTTACATCTTGGCTTTGACTAATGTTCTTGATAAAATTCAGATTTCCTCTTTGACATTCATGATACAACATGGAGACAGAAATGTGATGTAACCCTGGTGAATTCATGTGCTTTTTGCAGGAAAAAAAAGTAAAGAAAAAGAATGGATAAAGACAACCCCAGCTTCAGGGCTTCAAAAAGATCAAACAATACAAAGAGACAACTATGATGTGTTCTAATGATTGTAATGCTGTTAGATTGTAACATACATCTGATCAAATAGAATAGAAGAGAATTAGAATTAGAATGAAAAGAGAAGAGAAGAGAAGAGAAGAGAAGAGAAGAGAAGAGAGGATAATTTCAGCTGAAAGAGACCTACCTCGATCATCAAGTCCAACTGCCTGACCAGTTCAGGGCTGACCAAGTTAAAACATGTTAAAATATGAGCATTTTCCAAATGCCTCTTTAACAAATGTTATGCAATATCTGTGATGTGCTTATTATTATGTGACTTTGCTTCTCCATATACAGGCTGTCTGATTTTTGATCCTAGAGCAGGATTCAATGTCTTTTCTATTCACATAGAGCACAGTAACATCCTCCAAATTACTGCTCTTATCCTTTGAATACGTAATAGATTTTCAGAGACTGTGTAAGCATGTTTGCTAATTAGTCCATGAATCAAATTTAATTAAAAATACCTTCTTAAAAGAATTAGTCATGTACAGGACTCCTTTTATCTTGAATGATCTTGATAATTGGTGAACCAGGGTTCTTCAGACATTCCTGAATTTAAGTAATTAGTTTCAATTAAGATGCTTATAACTGTCGTGTACAATTGTTACTGGTGAATAATAGATTAAACCAAGTCACCAACTCACATTTTCCAAGGTATGACCTGACATGTAGGTATGATATTTTACATCATTCTGATATCAGAGATGGCACAAGTGTTCATTACCCTTTCTCACCATCTCATTTGTATTCTGCAGGTCTCTTTTTGAAATGAAACCTCAATGAAAGCTACTTCTCAAGTAGTGAATTCATATCAATATCAGTAAACTAACTTAGTGAAGTTGCATCAGTTTTTTACCAACAGGTTTCTTGTTCCTGAACTAAACAACCTTTTGTCTGTTTTCATCCTTCAGAGAATTAATAGAACAATGAATTTGGAAGAGCATCCTGATATCACTAAGCAAGCGGATGGTAAGGCATTCACAGTTTCTCCATGGAGAGATGTGCTCATGAAGGATTGGACCTCACACACTTTTGCCTGCAGAGTCAGAAGGATACGGCTTGGTGAGTGCTGATGCAGGTTACAGGAACAGATGGCTTTTCAAAGCATGAGCCTCACCTGGTGCCAGCTAGTGCTTGCTGCTCAAGGTGGTCCTGGTACAACATGTGCCATCATCTTCTAAAAATAGTACCCTTCAAGGAACATGATGAACACACATCCTATAGCTTAACATACCATGTTACCAAGTTGTAGAAATAATTTCTTACAGCTATCTGTAGAGACATTACAGACTGAGACCATAGCTCTAATATTCTAATTTTTAAAGAGTTACTTTTATCCTCAGTTCTGCTAATTTCACTGTTATTCTTTCTGTGGCCCAATTCTGATATCTTGGCTCTGCAACCTTTCCTGCTGAATTCAGTGGAACTGCTTTGCGAACCTCAGCCAGAAATCCACAAGAACTTGGATCAAGCCAACAATAAAATAGTTCTCGGGTTGAAGATGTAGTAAATGAAAGCGTATCATCACAGATGAATGAGAAAATCAATGGCAAGTTTTGCTAAGAATGAGACTAGTAATTTTATTAAATTGAAAGTAGTATTCCCATTGAAATTTTCCAGCAATTTACAACTGAGATTTGACTGTATGGCTAAGACTTAAAAAGATTGATCTAACTGGCCATGCACCTTCTCAAGATTGATTTGTCAAACTATATATCTTGTATGTCAATAACAGGTTACACTCTGAGAGTAAAATGCATTAGTAGATGTTTGAGGACACAACTCCTTTTAGAAAACTATATAGTTTAAGAGCAATGTTTTATGTAGAAATGCGACTTCATCCTATTGCATTTCTCCCCTCTACCTGTATATTAATCAAGGATTAACTCTTATCCTATTTTAATTACAAAACAAAAAGGTTTACTAACTTTATTTTAAATGTTACAGGAATGTCTGAAGATCTTACCTAGAAATGTTTAGATGCTCAGAGTAGGCATTGTAATCATAATCAACACTGTTCCTTGAAAGACACATGTTTATGACACAAGAGGTTACATTTATCTGTCTACAAGACTGGCCAATTTTCTTTCTGGTGTGAGAAAACCAGAAGGAATTGAAAGAACAAAGTACAGTAGCAATAAAAACATGAAATCTATAAAATCTAACTCAGGGAGACTCCATGCAGAGGTGGAATTAGTAATAGCATCAGATTAGAAGGTATTTTTTATTCACACATCAGAATACAAAAATATGGTTTAAAACTGGTCTTCATACACAGTTCTTTACCTTTATCCTGCTCATAGTGCTGTACTTCTCTCCTGAAAGATTTCTCAGGCCACTGTTAATCACTTACGGAACTAATTCTCTAACCAGAAATTACTTAACTTGAGTATTATCAATTTTAGACTTTGAAAAGATAAAAACTCTACAGCATTAGACATGGACAAAGAGATATGTTGCCTAGTATGATATGCTGACCATGCCCTGATACATGGTGATTCTTCTGCTCTATTCTTAACACTATTTCTAAGATTTAACACTTTGATTCTTCACGATAACAGGAGCTTTGTCATTGATGCAGAATATTTCCCAAGTCCTGAATTTAAATATTAAAGGTAAAATCTAAAGTGTTATTTGGTTTTGTTTTGTTTTGTTTTATTTTTTCTTAAGTCTGGTCAAAACATTCATACTTGCAGCTGCTGTACTAAATGACATATGTACTCACAGCAGATAATCTCACAGATCGACTTGAGATATTTATATCACAGTAATGATGCAGAAAGATGCAAACATGTTGCTCAGATATCAGAAACAGTAAAACAAGGGACAGTGTTATGGAAGTCCCTCTCTCACTGGACTAGTTCCTCAAAACCTCCAATGCCATCCTGATCATTAAGTTTACTATTTTTATCTTTATAAATTTATTCATCTCATTTTGAGTAAGAGAGCTCACTTTATGCTGTATGAAGTGAGAGTTTGCAGGAAGGGACGCTTCATTACCTTAGTCCACTTGAGTTTTTGTGAATTTGTCTGTTACCAAATTAGTTTGAAGGCAGAGAATGATTTTGCCCCTCAGTGATACTTCTCAAGAAAATTAATAAAACTTATTCAAAAAAGCTTTAAATGTTGGCTTAAACACAATTGGCTAGACCGTGCTGTAGGTTTGTGTTTCTTGGAGTTCTGGACATCTTCTTGTCCAAATGTATCTTTCTGGGATTAACTCCCTCTGGCTAACACAGTGGGTTTTCTTCCCAGAGTGTAAGGAGGCAAAAGGTTGTTACAAGAATTACTAGTCAGAATTTACCCCAGCACAGACATGAATGGAAATATTTCAGAGTTAAAGCATAGCTGGTTTGGAGCTATTTGCATCCTGACAGAAAATTCTTTGAACTATCATATACTGTGTATCTCACTCACTTCTGAAAGATTATTATTTGGGAGCAAGGCAGTCAGGAGTTCCAATAATCATTATTTCCCAGGAGGAAATCAAAAGAAGCTGAAGAGCATCCATGCTAATTGATGTTGTTTTAACCTAGTGTGGGATCAGAGCTTGAGTCACTGCTTATTTCCTTTCAGCCTCCCGGAGACTTTTCTCAACTCTGCCCACTTGCATCATGGAGGCAACTTATGAGATACTATCTAGGTTTTTTTTCACAACCAGCATGGAGTTGGATTGGACCAGATCAGGCAGTGGACCTGTGAGATGGACCTTGAGCATAGACTGCTAGTTTTCTTGATACATTATCTGTTCAGTGGACTCTCAGCACTCATATTTTTCATAACACTTCTAAGGAACAGCATAATGTCATTGTGTAAGTAATGATATTTACGGGAAATTATTGATAAATTAGTAGTGTTAATGAACATTCTATTCTGAGAAGGATTTCAGCTGGATTTGACCTGGACGAGCTAGTTTTGTGTGGAATTTAATTAACTTGACTCTACTATTCTTTGAAAGAACAAACAGTTCCTATTGAGCCATTCAAGTCTCTTGGGCAAATATGTATTAAAGATTTTTTCTAATATAGTTCATTATTTAGATGAGAAATCAGAATGAAGGAAACAAATTAGTAAAAAGTTACATCCTTTAAAAGTCTTTCTTCTTTTATTACAGAAAAAAAACCCTAATTAAAATTATTATTATCTACTTAGAGTTCATAAAAGTGCATAATTTATATATGCTAATAATTAGGCTATTTTTAAATTACAATGTATTTGAAATGTATATTATGCAATTAGTGTTTTCTAATGTGCACTGTTTACCCCAAAGATCTAAATAGCTTCAAAATACTTAAGGTAATTACAGCACCACACAAGTCTTCTATGAGAAATTCTTGTGTGTCACCTCACCACCACCTGTAATGAGTGAGAGTAAACCAAGTACCTTGGCTTTGTACATGGAGAATTAAATGTGTACTATTGCCGATGATGAATACATGTCCATGAATTTTTAGTATAGATAAGTTCTTATATTGTGCTTCAGCTCTATAGTATCTAAGCTCTTCCTAGTATTGTTTTAAAGATCTTGAATAACACCTGATATTGTTTCTTACACTCTCCTCCAGGAAGCCATGGTCAATGGCAGCTGGTGGAAGCAAAGATTTGAGACATTAAACATGACAATTTTGAGCTTTTACACATGATGTAAGTGTTAACACTTTAGGGAGAAATTGTGCTAAGGACCAGCACTGAACACAGGTGCAGTGTATATAAATGGGCTCCATCAGCCTGCAGCATATGAGCTGTAGTGGGCAGCAAGGCAGGGAAATGAAGGTGCTGGAGGAAAGTGGGAAGAAGGGAAAAGAGAAGGGCTGACATGCAGCTTAAAGCAGCCTGCCTAATTGGCTTTAGATTTACAGGAAATGGAATACTACCATAGCTGTGCCGTGTAAGCATACCTGGGGAAAAAAAGTAATCTAATAAAATAAACAGGAACAGAGTCTTCAAAATGTTGCAGAGAAGCAGATGGAAAAGATTCCTATTCACTCTGAGGGAAATTGCATATATTTCCTTGTGTGTGGGACCGAACATGATTATTACTCCTGTATTTGTTCTGTTTTTTACGAAATCAGTGCAATTAGCAGCAGCCGGATGATTCCAGAGAGGAATCATACATCCTACCATGGAAAGACAAAGATCCATTGGTACAAAACCTCCAGCGTGGGGGTTCAGTGCTTGTGCAATAGCCCTCTTTGTTAGTCTCATGCCAGCAATTCTAAGCCACTGGCAGATTTTTCTAGGTGTCTGCTTTTCTGCAGAACCCTGCGTATTTCACCAGCAGCTGCAGCTGGTGTGCCCGCAGCACACTGACACTCCTGCAGCAACAGCCACAGTGCAGCATCAGGACGTGTGAGAGCAGCACCCACACCAGCTGCATCTGCATCTTCCTCAGCTGCCCTTACAATGACTGGGAACACAGGGGCGGGGGTTTCTGTATTTCCCTGCAATCATACTGAATAGATACTTTTCCACTGTACTGACAGGAAATTTTTTGAGAAATGTACAGATCAAAGCAGTCATTTTTACCTGCTCTGGATTATTTTTTCTTTGCTATAGACCTGTTGTAAAGTAGTGACACTGCTATTCCTATTAATCATCCTTATTTTTTCACATTAGATATCAATCCTTTCTCTTTGAAGCATAGATGAATATTTATACGGATGGCTAATTCAGCAACACTGGGAGCTGTGATCTGAACCAGAACATTCAAGACAAAATATAAAGTATATTAAACACCCCCTGAAGATAATTTTTACGGGGAATTTGGAAATAATTAAAATTTCTAAAAGATCAATGTTCCCTAAAACTGAATTTTGTATTCATGACTAGTATCCACAGATATAATTACTGTGATTTTTATTTCTCCTAGCAACTTTTGATCTGCTATACTGAAAACCAAAAAAGGGAAGCAATTATCATTCTTGCTGTGAAATTTCATAAGCAAATTATCATATATCATCAACACTATATAGTACAAAACACAGTTGGACGCAGAAGCAGCTATTGAAAAAGGTTCAGTGAAGTGTAGCTTCATGATTAAACAAATACTATAGACAGATCAACTAGAATAGAAAACATTTATGACATGATATGGGTATAAAAATGTATTTGCAATGCTGTGGCAAAGACAGACTGTTAAGTAATGGCATATTGTCATTTATGAAGGTACATCAATCTGATATTATTAAATGTAATTCTCTTTGTGTTACTGTTTGCTGTTTAACAGCCATCAAAATGGAATGAGAAATGATTGTTCTTTACTTACTCAGCCTGTCACCTCAGATCTGAAGATCTGTGTCGGTTTTTCTTACTTCCTTTTTTTTCCCGAACAAATAGCAATGATAGGTGAGGACGTGGGTTATGGCCCCTCACACTCAAATTCAAGCATGTCTATAGACAAAAGAGTGAAAAGGAGGTAAAGACAACCACGGTTAAGCTGCTACAGTAGCCTGATTCCTCTGCTCTACTGGAGAGTTCTCATGTGGGTTACAGGATATTTTTGAAGAACCTTTTGTGGATCTAGGATTAAGTATGACAATACTCAGAGCTGCTGAACACTTCACTGCATCAGACTTGAAATTCAGATACTCATGTTAAATGTCTAAAATCCATGTATGGAAAATGGATGTATCTGGGTTCTCTGGATGGGGATGCACAGCTGAAGAGCAGAACAGTAAGTCTGCAAACAGTAAATGAGAAAGGGAGAAGTGTTTCTGGAAAGTCTTTTCTCTCCTGCTAAGCATTAGCTTAGGAAATATGGAAACTGGGTCTTAGCTCCAAAGGGCTGTTACTCACGTATTTTTATTTAAAAAAACAAAAAACCTGCCCTATATTGTGCCATGAGCAAAGCTATAGAGATCTATGCCAAGTTGAAGTACGAATATTCTCCACCTGTTTCAGTGAATCTGGGCCTCTTCTCTGAAGGACAGGGAGGATGTGCAGAGGACAAAGTGGAAAGTTATCTGAATTCATAGCCAGTTGGAAAAAATAGCTGAGAGGTTTAGCTATGGGAATAAAATGGGATTTGCTAATGTAATCTAGATGGAAGCTGAAATGCTTGGGGATAAATGATCAAAGAGAACTGTGTAAGCCCAAAACTCAAAAGAAATTAAGGAAGTTTTAAACAACTAATTCACAAACAAGATCAAAAGTATCAAAATACTGAAAAACAATTTCCTTAGTATAAAAACATACTCATTCAACAAGGGCAAAATCTCTTAGTAAAGTGGCAAAACTTGTCTTCAAAACAGATCTGCTTGAAGGACAAGAGCTTCACTATAAATGCAATGCATGAAGTGTGCAGAAAAATTATATAACTTTCGCTGAGCTTCGAAACAGGGATCGCAGGTAGAGAAAAATAGGGTGGAATTTACATTGCAAGAACCTTTTCCACAGATGTCATTTAGCCCTAGGCAGCCCAACATCTGCCTCAGTTCTTCCCTGCTCTCACTTTACCTAGTCATCTGGGGATCTTAGATTCCTATTATTATGTTCAAACCAAGAGAAATTAAGCAAAAAGTTTCAAAATTATGAAAAAAATCCCACCTAAGTATTTAATTAAATTCAACTCTCTAGACAAAATAATATTATATTTTTTTTCCGAAGAATTAAACCATAATATACTCGTGCCTTCCCTCTCTCCAATTCATTGGTATTGTTTTTAGTGCTTTTCAATAGTTAAAGAGCCATAAATACGTATTTGGCATTTTTACACGTGTTGCAGGTTCTGTGATATTTCCCAGTGCCAGACATAACAAAGTGATAGGAAAACAGAACACACGGAGCACCGAGCAGTGCACAGGGGCTATAGAACCGGAAGCAGCTTGTAAGCTGTAAAAGCGGCTCTGTGGTGAGAGTGCTCTTGCCCTTTAAGGCTGAGCATTTCTGAAGGAGCTGGGCTTCCCGAAGCCGCCTGAAACAAAGGCTGACGTGGCAGGGGGCGTGCCCGAGAATCGCGGCAAATTCAAAAGCGGCCATGGCCTCCGAAGAGAGCAGCGCGGGGGCAGCATTAGCGCGAGGGGAGCATTAGCCAGACAGACCATGGTTGCAACGCTCTTCTTGCGAGCTCAAGATCAGAGCGTCCCAA
>VZRW01007947.1:0-39652 GCA_013398125.1 Aegotheles bennettii
TTCTGTGATTCTGTGAAACAAAAATCCCCCATTAGCTTCTCAACCTACAATATTAGACGGAAGGTGATCAGCAGAATTGCTACTTACTTTTTTTTGAAAAAAGAAAAACAAAAACAAAACAACAACAACAAAAACGAAAACCTCTAATGGCAGGCTCCTAGGCAGAGTTCAAGCTCATGAAACTGGTCCAGGGAAAATGTCTTTTAGACGCACACTGGAAGCCTGACTTCTAAAAACCTGTATGCAACACTTCTGTAGTTCTTGGCAATCACATAATGAAAGAGAAAGAAAATGTATGTGAAGTAGAGCTGCCAGGTGTTTGGGGTGCGAGGCCCTTAAATTCAAAAGGTGGCATGGTGTTATCCAGGACCACAAGGAACAACTTGACAGAGCTTCCTATGAATAATTCACATAACTCGGGGGTTTGTTTTTTACTTCAGTCCACATATGTGGTAAGAGAGTTTTTTCTGACTCCCTTCAAGACAACCCTGGCAAGTTAGATTCCTTCTTCCTAACTTTCCTTTTCTCTTCTAATTCCCCCTACATAAAGCTGGCTGATATTTAAGTAACTGCAATTGATTCTTTCTTTCCTTTTTTCTCTTCTTAATTATAACTGAATACTTTCCTTCAAAGTTTAGGAAACTACATATCCTCAAGCACCAAGGAACAGAAGAGAAAGGGAGCAATTAAAACATAAATATGCTCATCTCTTCCAACTTATTTCCAGCAAGAACTGCAAAATTGTCTGACACAAACATGAATTTCAAAATATAAGCTTTTAGTTAAAAGCAGAGAAAACAGTACACTAGACAATGTCACACAATGACATACAATTACTGTTTAAATTATAAACAAAACAACAAAAAGCCAAACAGAAACAAATGCTTGACTAATGGTCAGCCAATTCACGTTTACCTGATCAACAAAAGATAAAAGTTAATTAAGGCACAGTTCCTTGAAAAGGAAATTTCAGCTGTGGCTACCCTTTGCTTTTCAGCTATTTCTATGATACACACAGTACAGAAAAAGCAAAAGCCAGCATTTTCTCCAAGTCTCTTAGTATTCAACAGGGTTACTATTAAATTTAAGAACAAAGATCTCTACCTTTCAGTTTAGGGAAAGAAATCCAGTTCAAAGACAGAATTAATATAGCAGTCTAATCATTTGACAAACAGAGTTAGAATAAAGTAGTTTAATACAATGTATAGTGATACAGACCAACAGTTGCAGCGTGGATTCAGTTTTACTGACCACAGACAAGTGTATTGTTACAATACATTCGTTTTCAGAATAGTGTTACAGAAACATTTTGCAAAAAAAGACTTTATTTGAACTTGCTGAAGACCAAGTATTAGTTGAACCAAGCATGTTAGATTCACAGATATTTTCTTTTCCTTACGTTTAAATTATCATAATGTGACCATTATCTCATAATCAGGTAACTCAACTTTCTACTGCTGAATTCTGAATTAACCTGGTCATTCCCATCATCAATTCTCATCTGCTAGCCTCAAAATAAAACATTTACGAACAGTTGAGATGATCTCCCAACTCCTCTACCACCTGAAAGAGAAGGTCTCACTTCCTTGCCATAAAGTTTCCCACCACTTTTTCTACTTCCAGCCAAGGAGTTTCCACCTCTTTCCTTGCAACACTTCTGGTGCCTATCAGACACTGCTTATTCACTTAATCAACTCATTAGGAAGCAGAAAACGACCCTGTCATGGATCAGCGAGTTGAAGATTTTCATGCAGAGGCCAGACATACACCAGAGTCAGCACAATGGAGAAAGCTGACTATGTTCACCCAAGAATGGGCAAAAAAATCTCCCATCCTTTTCAACTTTGCCAATATCCAACTCGGGATTGTACTGGCACATACAGCTAACCCATCTTATGAACTAGTTAGTCTTCTAAATTGCTTCCAAGTAGTAAGAAACAAACATTTCCTCTCCTGAGAAGAATTACTCTAACAGTGAGCATCTCAGGAGCTTAAGTGAGGAGACACTATTTCACATCACCAACTGTGAGCACTTCTTCTCACAGCACTGCTCTGGAGCAGTGAGTGAGCAGATTTCACATGGTGAAACTGGGGTACTTGGGTACCTGAATGATAAATGACATACCTGAAATCACAGAAGGCACCTAAAGCAAAGTAGAGAACTGTACCCGAGACACTAAACTCCCATGTTAGTACTTTAAGCAGAATAACCTAGCATCTTTCTAAAGGACATGAAGGCAGTCATCAGTTGAGATGTGACAGGTGCAATGACATGGCTATCAGAAGCCAGGCAGCTGTACTTCCCAAACCACCTTACTTAGGCCACCAGGTCACACCAAACTGCAGAGCAACTGATCTAGATGGAGCATCACATTTATGTTACATGCTTTCCAGTATTTAAGCCACCCTAGCTGTTTTCCTATAAAGTTGAAACCACATAAGTCTAAATATGAAATTTAATAAAATTACTTACGACTTCATAAAATCCAAGTAAGCATCAGAATCCTAGACACAAGCAGTTTTTCAGATATATTTTATGCCCTTTTACTTTGCTTTAAAATGGGAACAAAGTAGGCATTTCCTTCCAAAACTGCTAAAATGTGAGTGTGTAAGGCAAATTGCAACATAAATGTATCTGAAGCAATGAAACACACAAAACATTACAATATACTACTAAAGAGATATTTAATTAAGAAAATTATCCTTTGCCAAAAATTCAGTAGCAACATTCATTAGTTCTTTCCCCAAGACACAACTGTTCTTATTCATGCTATGACATTTCAGGTCCGATTAAAATATAAAATATCTTTAGGAAATACCAAGACTATATTATGCCACAATTTACAGCTTACCTGTCAAGCTGTGGTAACACTGTATTTCTTATCAAACAACCTGCATATCATCTATTACAATGTATAAAAACTCACCCTAAAATAAACTTCACAGTTGTCAGAGAAGGTTGTAAAATTAAGAAAGTCCATGGTTCAGTAAGAAATGCTTTCAATACGTAATCATAATAGCTTAGAATCATAGAATCATTATGGTTGGAAGGGACCTCCAGGGTCATCAAGTCCAACCATATTCCTAACCATTAGACCATGGCCTCAAGTGCCTCATCAACCCGTTTTTTGAACACGTCCAGGGACGGTGACTCTAGTGCCTCCCTGGCCAGCCCATTCCAGTGCCTAACCACCCTCTCAGTAAAGAACTTCTTCCTAATATCCAACCTAAACTTCCCTTTATACTGAGCTTTATAAGATAAACCTGCTTATAGGATGATATATGGCAACCTTCACTCTTTACTTTCATTGTTCACTTTGTCCTGAGCTTTCTTAAATATTGTTTCTGTAGATGACAAGAAAAACAGAGGCATGCTGACATGCCCTGAGCACTTGGAAAATTGAGTTAGGTGGCTGTACCACCACTGTTGTTTCTCACCTAGACGAAAGATTATTAGTGATAAAAGGAGCTTTGGTAAAGGGGGATTTGAAAGAATCCTAATTACCACAACTTAGAAGGTAATTAAAACTGAAATAACAGACCTTATGCAAAGGTTCATACCAATATTTTAACAATGGCAAACAAAACAGAATAATAAAGATTAAGGTCAGTCTGATGGTCTGGTTGAAAAGGGTAGAAAATTGAAAAGGACATATGTGTACAAGCACTCGATCTCTCATGGAAATGCTTAAAACTGGGGAGAATAACGGGAGTTTTGGCTGACACACCACAGTCTTAAAAACATTGTATCAAACTTTCATTTCAGTAAACCAGATAATTAATTTTCATTTCTATTCATGGACACCCCAAATGAGGCATCCTAAAGCTAACCAAACTGTAGTGATAATAAACATGCCACAATTTCCCTCCCTGCCACAAAAGAAAATAAATTACCTACTTTTCTTCTGGCTTTACCTTTATTGTCAATAATGAGGTTGGGGAGCATTTTTTCAGCTGCTACAGCAATGGACTCCTTACAACAAAATACTGTATTAGTGAGTGCTCACACAATGTAAGCTATTGAATCTCAAATAAGAAAAGCAGCCAGGACTCTTGCAGCATTCTAGCAGTTGTCTAATTTCAGTAAATTCAAACCTTTAAAAACCGCACAATAAAGTGCTTTTGTACACCTTTGTTAGCTGAATCTATGCCAAATAGCAAAAACATTCCTGATGAGATCTCTGGGCTTGAGTGCTGAGGTTTTAACTTCAGCAACAGGAGTCAGAAATTCAAGTACTACCACTGCCAGGTAAGTCAACATTTTAGTCCCTTGTTTGGCAATTACACTGATTTTGCTATTTCAACAAACACAATGTTCACTTCTGCTCAACAGAAGAATCATGTAGATTAAAAAAGCCTATACAATTGGTCTGCAACATCAAGATTTAGTAGAAACAGCATCTACATTGAATTAGCACTCACTCTCTAAGTCTACTAAAAAAGAAAAACAGGAAGGAAAATAAAGAACTACCAAACTGAAGAGAAGAAAATAAAAGATCCATTAAGAAAATATTTATTTTTAAAAATAAAATCTTCAAAACTATGCTTATATATTCAAGCTTTCTTTCTAACTAACTTCACATGAACCTGACTGCAAAGTAAGAATTAGAAAGTCTTGGTTCTAGGGTGGGTTTTTTTATTGGTTGGGGGTTTTTTGTTTGTTTGTTGGGTTTTTTGTTTGTTTAACACATTAGTGCTAAAAACAATGTCAGCAGCATTTTGTTTTGATCTAGTCAAATAAGTAACTATATTAATTTTATATCCTTAATGAATTTTATGAAATTTATGACCTATATGAAATTTATAACCTTAAAAATTTCAGTAACTTGCAATGAAGCCATTATTGTCTTACAAACAAGTTTCTACAGTTAAAGTCTGCATGTTAAGTGAAAATTAATTTGCCACTTGAAAAATATAAACCATTTATCTGTTTAATGTGAAGAAAGATGCAACTGGAGAAATTGTTTTTCTGGAGAGAAAAAATTTTAGTTATAGCACAGCCCTCTCTAGTGGTAAAAGGTGTTCAGGTCAACTAAGTATTCGGAACAATTCTATCTGACTAAAGAACTTATCATTTAAATTATAATTTTGTATGACTTAATACACATCTATGTTTCTTTGGCAAAAAAATAGTTATTTGGGAAAAGTGCTTGGGTTTGTAGAGCTTTTTGTTAGTTTTGTGTTGTGGTTTGGTTTTTTTAAACTATTTCATAACCCCTCACGTGGAACTTTTCTTTCAGCAGTGTTTCAAATATCATCTTTGTGAAGACCACTGATGCTGAATCTAGAAACATTTCAAACTTACTTTAAATTATGTCTTTTAATTCATATCTTTGTAGGACTTTACATGAACAACAAAACAGAAAGCATTTGTGTAACTCTCAATTTACTTTCTCTGACTTCAAGCATAGTCCCCAAGTACAAAATACTTTGAACTGCTTGAAAATATTTCTACAATCTGCATGTATGCTTTTTTCTGAGGCATATTTCCATGACGTTGATGGCACACAGGTTATGAATGAGGATTTGGACACCCACACATGTAATTAAGTTGTATTCTATATATAATAAACTGTACCTAATGTATTATAAAGACAAAGGTTATCTGTATGATGTAAACTATAATATTCAATGTTGTATTTTAAAAAGTAATTTTATTTTAAGATAAATACTAGTTTTGCACATACCAATACAAATTTGCTCATCTGTCACCTGGGAACAAAGACACGAGGTTGGTTTTTGCAAGAAGTGCAGAGGAATTTATTTGTCTTCCAATCAGCTCACTCATTACCTCTTCTAACAGCAAATTTTCAATGGGATCCTTATGCTCAAATGTGCAGATTTCCCAATTTATTTGTGATGTAACAAAAAAACTTGTATTATTTTTCAAATGCAAGATCAAATCACTTCCATGTTCATTAAATAAATTCATCTGAAACTTAACTGTGCCTGAAATTGAGCAAGCCATGTCTTATTATTTAATGACTTGGGACATGCTGGTTCCTAAACTCTCATTTTATACTAGAACTTCAGATCAAACCTATTTTAGCTTTTCTTTCTGGGAACAAGCATCTTTTCTGGCAGATTAGCAAAACACTAGCTTCATTCTAGCAATAGAACAAGTGCAGATAAGACTGGCTAATCAATTTTCACAACAAAATTGTAAATATTCTGTTAATATTTGTCTATAACAATTCTGAGTCATGAAAAGAGAAGTTACATCATAGTTAAAAAAAATCATTAAAAAAATAAATATTATGAGCATTCCAATGACTTCTAATACACTTAGTTATAAAAGAAACTGCAAAGCGAGATTAAAAACCTGAAGGCAGACTTCCAATATCTCTCTCCAGGTGATGTTATGATTCAAAAACTAGCTAGAAAAGTCCTAATATACCAGAATTTTTCTTTCCTTTTTAAAGCTTTTTACGTTAACTAGGAGTAAGCAACTCCTCTTAGGAATACAGGTTGCCTGGGCACCCTTCTGAAGACTCTCATTGATTTTCTTAGGAGTTTAAATCAAAAGCACCAAGTTAGGTACTGAGGATCTCACCTGTTAGCCTTTTCCTAACTTATTTACTGAAAGCAAACGTGCACATTTATTGTTTTGAAAAGCTACTCTTGCAGTAAAGAGGCATTTCTGGCACATTTCGTATATAGTTTCACAACTTCTGGAAAACAACACAGACAAAACCAACATTAGTGGGTACCAGTTTCTAAAAGATATCCAGAAAGCCAGAGAACTACCTTGAGCACAGCAGCAGGACTTCTTTAAGAAGTTATTGCTCATGACACCTTTGGAAGTACAGATTATTCCTTTAACAGTTGTATTATAAACATTATGATGGTTTGAAAACTGCAGAATTCTTGGAATCTAACAAAAAACCACTTTAATTTCACAATAAGATAAAGCACTGAACATTGTCAACATGCAAGTTTAAAACACAAACTCCTGCACCATAAAGAACTTTTCCTACTATCTAGTTTCTGCTAGAACAGCTCATACTATTAGTTTTCATTTTTAAAAAGTAGTAACTACACACTGGATGATCCTACCTTAAAAAAATGGTTTTTTTCATGCCATAACAATCCATATTAAATTTTTTAAAACTTTACAGAAAATATTCTTGTTTGAGGCTGTCATACATTTATTATAAACTAAAGTATTTGATCTTGGAATTAATTTTAAGGAGTACATAACAATGAACATGCAGTTGTTTTACAAACTGAGAATTTAGGAAAAGAAATTGATCAGTAGTTTATTCTAATTTCTTATTATATTTCATTAACAAACTAATTACAGTTCTTAGATATATAGCTTGCTAGGTAGAAAGAACAATTTTAAGAAGTCTTTTACTGTAAAAGTATTTGTTTTAAAGTAGTATTACATGTGGCACCTAGCTAACTAGATATTCAATACATGTACTACATTTATGAATAAGCTTAGTATTACACTCACCTACAATGTGAATTTAAAACAATTATTGATTATGTTTGTAAAGGATCTGTATTTAATCTTCCTCAGACTAATCTTAAGGTGTGTCTTCATGTACATATAGATACATAAATGGGTGTACAGATGCTTTATACTGCCACTGAAAACACTTTGAAATACTGTGAAAATACTAAAGGCACAATCAATTTTACATTTGCTACAGATTTTTTTTTTATTAGAAGACAAAACTAGAGAAGAGAGTAAGGGAAACAACTGCTTATATAAAAAAATCAGTTTTACTTTATTTCACATCAGTAAGAAGGCTTTAAATTAAAATTCAGTAACCTCATTTGTGTTAAACACGCAAGACACACAGTTTTGTTTGCTAGTCAAAGATGCGGCTGTGTACATTTCATGTTAAACCATACAGTAAGTTTAAGGATGGAATAAATAGTTTCTCACAGGAATACTGACTTGATATGAAAATGCACTGTACATATATGATAGTTCTAATATGCTTACTGCTCCAATATAATGACTTGTACTGCTATGCAGACTAAAAAGCCTGGTCTCTTGCTTCCAAGAGGTGCCCTTACAATATTTTGATAGAAATAGGAACTAGAAATGTTAGCATGGTGACACAGAACTGTAACTAAATGTAGTATTTTGCTGGCATCTTCCCTTAGCATCAAACAAATGGACACTCTATATATAATATATATAGAATATTCTATATATATTCTATATATGTCAGAACAAAGACCTGAGATTTCTTGCTTACATTCCCATCTCATAGCTGATCTGACTCTGCATTGCAAATTTTTGTGTAATATTAAAGAGCCCCAGTTCTTTAATTTGGTATCATCATTTTTATCAACAGGCGAGCAATATAAATCTAACAGTCTTCATCCACCAGCCCTTTTACTCCTTTCCTTGTGAGAATGCAAATGGCCCCAGTTCAACAGAAAACAGAATAGCATCCAACAGCAGAGACAGAAACCACTTTTTGGGCTCTTAATGAGGTCTCCAGAGCCCAAGGCAAACCAGTAACAAATTGTACTTTTCACACACTGGGAAGTGGGGGCTGTGAGGGCAGAGAGGGAAAAAACCCTGGAGCTTGTCATCTGAAATTAATTTAACTTAGCCATGCCAGGAAAACACTGGTAATAAACGCTCCCCATCCAAATTAAGGTTTTACACCATTAAAAAAAAAAAAAAAACCAAACCGAAAATTTATGGCAGTAATTTCATCTTGGGTTTTTCAAGAAGAGGTTGTGAATTTTCTTGCACTCAGTAGAAAAATCCCAGTGGAGCAATGCAGGCAGCAATAAGGCAGACTTCTGAAAAGATATCACTTAATTTCTCACTCCTTCCCTTGTACTATTGCTCCTCTTCCACTTTCATTTAACTGAATATTAACTCTATCACTGCAATATGCTACCACCACGTTTCTCATTCTGTAGAGGTAGTAACAATTGGTCCAAATCCTGTCTTCCGTATACAGCTTACTTCACACTCTGGCTAATGCTCTCAGTTTAAAAGGCTTTCTTTAAGAGCTTATTCTCCTATTCCTCTCTTCTGTACAGGCTTTCTAAACCTCTCCAATCTCTTCCGAGACTCACAAGCTATACAATTCTTAAGATCTTATTTAATACCCCTGATCAGGCTAATACTCTCTTTTTGAAGAAATTCTGGAGAAAGCCAGCTGTCTTTATCTAGGGTGAAATAACCATTTTGTTATTTCAAGTAAGAGCCATAAAATTGGGATTAAGAAAGAAAATAGTTTAGCATTTGTATCCCTTTAAATACAGTAATCATCAGGCTGATCTTCTGGTAGTAACTTTGAGAATAAATCAGTGATATTGACAAGAACTAAGTTATTCTGCATTTATGTATTAATCCAATTATATTATCCAAATATGCAAAAAAACACTTTACAAATAACCTTGACTACCTGCCATATCTATCTGCCATTTCAAATGCTGAAACAGTTCCTATCTGTTCCAAACCCTATCTAGCACGAATGTCACATTTTCACATCAACAAAACATTCTTCCTAGTGCTGTTGACACCATTTGGCCCATTCTACCTTAAGTTAACATCAGGACCTACAAACTGCCATATCATAGTTGACCACAGAATTCACCTAGCTGTCCAAATTTTTCTAAGCAACTTCCAAGTCAGGACAGGAATAGGCTGCCAGACTAGCAATAGCCAATTCCAGGAAGGAATTAAGACCTGTCCCAAGCCAAGTATGAAACTTTCCCTCTTCATTTTTCCCTCTCTCTTCCCTGCAGTATGACTCGGGTCTCAGTTTTACAGTTACTATCTGGCATTAGGCTCAGCAGAGAATTAAGACCATCAAAAACACAGAAGAAAAAAGACTGATGACCAGCACTTTCCTGCTTGACTGATGACTGGCCTTCAGACTGTGCTGAGGGTGAGGAACATTCATGTTTAGTCTAAAAGTGTTTTTCTCAGTTAATTACTGTGCATATGACCAAGAATTATTCTCCACTCACAAACTGGGTATGATCCTGCTGTCAAGCATCCACAGCCAGCAGAGGATACTCACCAGCAATCCAAAGATTTGACAAGTACATCATGTATCTCTACCATGGTGGAGAAAGGGTTGGGGGCGAGAAAAGGAAGTCTCAAGCTTGACCCTTGGAGTTCCTGTCTATATCTAACTCAGCAGATTGCTTTTCTTTCAATAAGAAGCTGGCAGTTTCCCACACATTCAGCAAGGGAGTACCAACTCCTAGTTCAAGCACAAGAGGTTAAGAGAAGAAGGTGAGAGTCACAAGCTCAGTCTCAAAAATCCCCACTTCAGTGCTAACCTTGAGCTCCAGGCACAGAAGAACCAAGAGGAATCACCCACCAAGTTCAGTAAGGCTTTCTGAAGGAAGATGAGGTACTGACAGATAGCGTGGCATATGGCAGTTTTGTTTTAGTCACTAGTTCAAGAAAACAGCTGTCTTAACACTTGGTTTTCTGAACTAGAATTAATCATCTACAAGTCAGCCGCGACCCAGAAAGGGGATGCAAGTATTAAATAAGAAATTAATAGTTTCTCTAACTATAAAGGTCTCCAAAAAGGTAGAGGAGGAAAGTGAGCATCAAAACATTGTTAATGTGCAAGTGAAACACTACATTTGACTTGTTCAACAGAAACTCTGAAGAGGAAAGCAGAGCCAAATCTTTCAGTTGCAGATGATCCAGCATGACAGAGAGCAGGCACTTGTTCCATTTGTACTTTTGGAAGTTGTCAGAAACTGTATTCTAGAAAACAGGCTGCAAAAATTACTCCACTGACCCTGGAATAAATTATTATTCATTAAAGCTTTAACATTACAGTAACTGTGACAGTAACTGTGATTCTGTGTGATTCTGTGATTCTTCTAACACTGAAGTGTGGCCATTATTGTACAGAGAGTAATATTTTCAACTTTATTTTTAAGAACACTCACTCTCTGTGCCTCCAAGTATGGCACAGCATGTTCGAATTAGATTATGGCAATTAAGTTCACAGAATTTCTTGCATATTTCCCTCCTACATCTTGAAACAAAAAAACCCTGCTACTCTAAGCAAAAAGCACAGTGAATTTCAGAATATCTGTATAAGAATTCCCCATTTTGTTTCTTGATATTGGTGGTGGTTGCTTTATTTTAGCTGACTCCCATATCTACTAACTCACATGTAGAACTTTGAAAATACTTACGTCTGCCTATCATGGAAGAGGTCCACTCTAGATCACCATGGCTGAACACTTGAAACATCATGCACAGACAAGAGAAACCACAAAAGATTTTCTTCCCCTACAGTGATGTTAATTTGTATATATTCCTCTTTTATGACAGGTCTTGCACCCTTATGATGAGACACATTATTCCATCTCCATGAAACTTTTGCTTGCTCAGTGCAAGAGTATTTTCGCCAACTTCAGTGAAACCACTGTATTAAATGAGCTAGAGCTTATTAACAACTCCAGAATTGACATGTTTGTACATAACCTGCTTAACCCATAAATCAAGATAACTACAATCAGAGAACCAAAGAATCGTTTTGGTTGGAAAAGACCTTTAAGATCATCAAGTCCAACCATTGACCCAGCACTGCCAAGTCCACCACTAAACCATGTCCCTAAGTACCACATCTACACGTTTTTTTAATATCTCCAGGGATGACGACTCCACCACAGCCTGTTCCAGTGCCTGACAACTCTTTCAGTAAAGAAATTTTTTCTAATATCCAATCTAAACCTTCCCTGGCACAACTGGATGTAATTTCCTCTTGTTCTGTAGTTTGCCACATGGAAGAAGAGACCAACATCCACCTTCCAGGTAGTTGTAGAGGGTATTAAAGTCCCCCCTCTTCTCCAGACTAAACAAACCCAGTTCCCTCAGCTGCTCCTTGTGAGACTTGTGCTCTAGACTCTTCACCAGTCTCCCTGCCCTCCTTTGGACATGCTACAATGTCAGCATAAAAATTCTCCCTAAAAGACTAAGAGGGTAGGAAGGCTCCATAGTACTACCAAGCCATTCCTTCTAACCAGTGTTCAAAGTAGCACTGACCAATTCTGAAACCCAGAAGTTAGAAGGAGGAGGAGCAAAGTATGGGAGGAAGCAAAACAAAAGACATTCAGAGGACCCCAGAAAAAAACCCTCTTCTCTCCTTTCAAAAAGTCACTAGAAATAGGAGAGAACTAAAACACTCAGTCCCCTTCTATCACCCTGATCCAAAGCACTTTGTATAAAAGCACTCTCCATTGTTTGTGACTCCTGTGGTGACCTCTGTTTTCTCTTAATATTGCAACTACTTCAAGTAATTCCCATGGTAACCACATGAAGTTCCTAATTTTAATATCCAAAGCCAAATTCTTATCTGAACGAGTGAAATAAAATACATAATTTAGGACCTTCTGCAGATATAATTCACTAGAAGCTAAAATGAACAAAGATATTCAAGTCCAGTTATGCCTGAAAAAGAAAATAATGTAATTTTCCAGTTTTACAGCTGCTTTCACAATTCTGCCTGAAGGATTACACTGCAGCAGTTACTCAGCTGCAAAATATTACTTCTATTCCATAGATTCTGAATACTAACTATTGAATCTATTAGATCAATAGTAATTCCTCCCACCTGCACTTAAGAAATTGATATAATGACCATAACATTTGCATACTGAAGCATCTCCTTATAGGTAATAGAGCAGAGAACAAATGTATTCAAGTTTTGCAATTGCATCACTGCAATTGCATACAATGTAAGCCATGAAGCTGCACAATAACGATTAGATTATGAATTTTACCAAAACGGCAATTTTAAATAATGTACCATTGAGCTTACTTTAAAATAAAATGGGTTAACAGATGTTCATTAGCTTCCAGATACCTTCTTCCCCCCTGCAATTTAATTTCTTTTTTTTTTTTTTTTTTTTAAACGTAACCACTAACTAAATTTGGTGGTTTGTTTCTGAACAGCTCAAACACTGGTGATTCACAGTACAAGAGAAAAAATGTCAAGTAAGTTCAGAATAAATATTCAAAGAATATATATTTTTAAATCAGTTAATATTTAAAGATTTTATAAATGATACACTACTGAAGTCCTCCAAATGCTCACGAGGCTGGTCAAGAACAGTAGTTCCTCTCACTCTCCCCACCTCCAATAAAAAAATGTTTAATTGCCATCAACCCAAAACACACAGAACAATGCATCACTGGGACATTTTTAACTGAGGCCCAACAGTTGCCAAAGCTAATAAAGGAAACAGGCCAACCTGGGCAGAGGTTCAATTTGCATGTCATGCATTGCTTTAAGCAACTTTCCTTAGCCGATAATTTGGAGGATTCTTTTAACAATTTTTGGAATAAATGTGCACTGAACAAGCTGATAGTGCAGAATAAAATGGTTCAGTCAACTCACTAGTTGCTAAATGTCTTTTTAGATTATTTTATACACAAACTAGTATTGTATCTAAAATACATCTTTTGAGGATTCCTACTTAGAATTTTTTAATTATTTCAACAAGTCGTCCAAATATTTTCTTTTTTAAGAAGTGTGAGATAATTGACTTATCATAACAAACACACAAAAACCAGATTCTCTCCACAATTATCTCGTCCCAATCACCTTATTTCTGATAATGACAAATGCAAAACAACCACAACACAGAAACAAATGCCAGTAAAATGTAGAATGTGCATTGCCCTTTGAATAAGTAGTAAAGATTTCAGCAGAATTGAGAAACACTTATAAGTAACATTTCTAGAATATAGTAATTTTCTAGCTACTTTACCATGCCTATCAGTAGGACAGAAAGATGTGTCTTTTGAAGCCAGTTTGATTTTCTTTCCATTCATGTAGGTGATAGGGAAAGGGTTTTGGTGGCTGCAGATACTTTTCCTGCTAGCTTGCTTGTTTATCATTACTACAAACCCTACAGGCTCAACTTATATATGGCACTGTGAGCCTTCCAAGGATGTCTCATTCCCTACAAAATGCCAAAAGTTTGTTGGTCAGCTGTGGAAGTATTCTAAATATGTTGCTGACCCAAAACCTTGTTATTATACTTATTTCCAGACACCTGTGGGGAAGATCAGTCAGGCGCTAGATGTGATGGTGCCAACATGGCCAGAAGACTGTAGAGAGCCTTCAGCATCTTCCCAGGTATTAGGTCATGCATAGATGATGCAGACAAGGCACAGGAAACTACACACCTTCCACAGTACAAAGCATAAAAAGGGAAGACTGAAAAAATAAATTTTCTAGCAGTGAACAGCAGCTTCTGTCAAAATGATGAATTACATGCTCTTCTGTGTAAATTACACGAGTACAGCGAATCCCTCTTTCTTGACTGTAATTCAGTACTCGTGAACATGTCTGACTACTGCTGATGATACGAGGAACATTCTCTTATTACTACTAATCTGCAGTATGTCAATCCACACCAAGAGGATAAAATACATTTATAGCTTCTAGTTTCACCCTAGAGTGAATTATTTCAATTTCATTCATTTTCACTCCAAAGAAATAATACAGATTTGCCATATTGAAACAATTTGTTTCCCTTTCATTTACACACTTATCTATGAAGGCAAGAAGAAATATGACACAGGAATTCACCTCTCTTTACAGCTGTTACATATGCTTTATAATTTACTACAAACCGGAATCATTAGCAATAATGTCTTCCAGCTCTTCATCCTATTTTGATCTACTGGAGTTTTAAAATCAGTTTTCATCTAAATATACATTAAATCCTTCCCTAAAAAAGGGGGGGTGAACTACAATCTGAATGGGAAGACAGTCTATGCATACACATACACACAGTGCTCTATCCATCCTTGGTTTTCCTACCTATTAAATCAGAATCAAATACTCTCTCTCAAAAAAAAAAAAAATCAAACAAACAACTCTCACTCTCCAAATAAAACATTAACATCACTTGTTAAACTGAAAAAAAAAATTGTCTTACATCAATGAAAGCCTTCATAAATACACATTTTAGACAGAAAATTGTCCTCCTACAGATACTGTAATAAAAATACTGATAATTTTAAATAGCCAAGCTCAATAGTTCTTAGAAGTTAATTTTATCAGGTAACAAACTTATTAATATGCACTGAAGAACATAACTGTTGTATGGAAGCACCCTAAGGCAATTAAGACTGATTGTATGCCTTAATACTATTTACTCATAATTTGTTCCTCATTTTTTCAGATGTCCAAACATATGACTTTTAATGTCTTCATTTCCAGGCTCCAAAAATAATTAAATATTATTCTTTTAAATATTATCCTTTAAATAAACTTATTTTTAAACTCCATTATCCAAATTTTGCTGACAAAGAGTGAGGGCATCTGACAAGTTAATATGAAAATGAACATGTAACCTCAAAACATTTGGAAAGTTCGTATAAATTCCACACACAAAAATCCTACATACTTGAAAACCCAAGTCTCTCTGAAAAAACTCAAGTTCTTCAAATTTTTAAGGACTTTTCAGGATTGTTCCAATCCAATTTAATTGTAACCACTTAAAAATAAGTCTGCAAAACAACTGAATTTCCCCCCCTCAACTCTACATACGAGGACTTGACAGAAAAATAATTATTTTAACTTCAGAATGTTTCACTCATTTTAAAAGGCTGCAATTCTAGTCACTGCCTAAAAGTAATAATAATAATAAAACTCCTACATGTCCATCCTCTCCCAAAAAACAGTTATTGTGCAACCTGAGAAACTTCTTGGATAAATTTAGGGAGAGATTTTTGGAAAAATAAAAACAAAAAAAAACCACATTCAAATTTAGATTCTAAAGTGTATCTGAGAACTGATCTTTGTAAACAGTGCTTCAATCCAAAGAAATCCTGCCAAATCCTACTTTTTCAAGCTTTAACACGAGAATTGAACAAAAATGCAAGTCTCATGTGAGTCACACACTCAGTCAAGGAATTGCAAAAGCCAAAGAAGTTTTTTTCATTTGCAAAATATGTTACTACCAAGAAAAAAAGAGCCACAGAGCTATCACCTTGTTTCTAAGCAGCCCAGAAAAGTTCTCTTTAGTGCAGTCTCCTAATCTGCAAATGGAAGCAAACTGTTCTGGGTAGACAAATGCCTGCGGGGGAGGGAATAACTGAAATATCACACATCATTGTGAGGGGTGCTGAGAACAAAATAAGAGCGTTGTTCTCTCATTCTATAACAGCTTGGTGTGCCTGTATTTTGAGTGCTCATGTGCAGTTATGGTCTCCACACCTCAAGGTCAACATAGTAGAGTCACAGAAGGCACAGAGAAGACCACCTAAAATCATAAAAGCAACCGAGTAGATGTAACCAAAGAGGAGATGGTTGAGGTGGCTGTGCTTGACGTTCACAAAATCATTGGAAATCAGTGGAAAAGGTAAATGCAGTGTTCTTATTCACCAAATCCCACAATACTGGAACCAGAAGACGCTGAAACTAGTAGAAGAACCGTATGAAAAACAGGTAAAACTACTCTCTTTATGCAGTGGCTAATGAGCTTTTGGAATTTGCTGCCACTAGTAGCTGTGAAAGCAGCTGATAACAGCCCAATCAGGGAGGTACTTTAGATAAATGAATGGACAAGAAAACTATAAACATATACTAACGTGATCAGAGGAGCATGAGGAGACCAGAATGCAGAGGATGGCCAGACTCACAGGCTCTCCATAACCAGCAGCTCCTGCTCTCAGGGTCAGAGACAGGACACAGGCTGAGGTGCCCATTGATCTGACTCAACAAGGCACTTATGTTGTTAATGAGAATGTAGATTGATTAGCCAACTTTGCAATTTGCCATTAAAAGAGACAGGGTAATTTAACTGAACAGAATACATATTTAGAAATCAATATTTAATACACCTTCCATCACTGCTGCTATTCCCCAATACAAACAAAGAAAACGGTATGAAGTAATGAAGCCACTACTTCACTGACCACTAATGATGTTACTTACAGTACCTAAAATTTCAAAGATTTTTATTACATCTCCAGTGAAGTATGGAAATATTTGTCACAATCTTACAAACGAAAAACAAGCATGAAAATATAAAGCTGTAAAAACTGCTTCGTGGTAATAAATAAATAAATAAATGAAAAATCAAAACCCATCTGGTGTTTTACAATGATCACTCTCTCTCTCTTTTAAAAGATACTACAAATGACAAAATAACTGCTTCCAGTAGCAGCTTGAAAATGACAAATCACATGTAGTTTTCCTATAATTATCCCTGCTGTAAAAACCACTATCTTTTAAAACATTTTTCACTTGCACTGATCTATTTTTTTTCCAAACAGGTATTTTCTGTGTGATCTCTCTCTTTCATTGCTTGCTTTGCTTCACTAACATCTGTCAGCTGAAGATGCTTACGCATGCTTTTGCATGTCTTATTTCCTATAAAGTTCATTCTTTACAGAACCAAAGTTGTTAATTTTTATTTTTTGGTCTTTTCTGCTTGGTTTTTCAGTTTCAACTGTTTGTGTCTTCTTCCATATTAGAGGATGAATATTCTTTTTTGTGAAATGGAAAACTAGTTAAAAGCTGCATCAAATGGAACCATCAGCCTAATCCTCTCAACTGAAACCGAGATGAGAAAGATCACGTATAGTCCAATCTCAAGAAGTTTAAGTTCAACACCAGTTCTAAATGCTTCTTTTGCACGGAAAAAGGACACTGAATCCTGAAAAGGACACAGTTTACTTCATGGCCTTCCCATTCGTACACTGATTTATACCTTCAAAAAGGGCTACACAGAAGATAACTTAAGGTTTGTCAAAAGAGTCAAGTTTAATCACAGACTAAGTTGCTTTACTATAAATTTTTTTATGTCATCCAAATTACTCCACAACGGAGATTGGTCTAGTGTTGGTAGACAGATGGCTTTACAAACGTAGAAACCGAAAAGTGAATCCACGTAAGTGTATTATTTGGTTTTACATATACAATTTGAATATCCATAATGTGCAATTTTAAGCACGGTACAGTGCTTCAGATACACATCAACAAACTGCCCACTATCTGCAGAGAACTGGGGAACAAAATAAACGCTTTATACAATGACATCAAACAACTTCAACAGATGGCTGTCACTGATCAATAAACTAAAACAAACCAGCATTCTTACAAGTTTGGCAAAACAAGATTTCCTTTTGTAAAAGCCTGTCTTTGTAAATATATATGGCAAGTTTTCACAGCTAATTCTAGCTCTTGGAGTATAACAGAAATCACAGAAAAAGATTTTAAGAAAAAGAGGGTTGACTTTTAAACACAGATTTGTCTGATGCAGCATTACCTTTAAAATACAACTTGCTACAAAATTATTAGGAATTATTTAATAATTTAGGTGGATCTTCATATATCAGTGTCAACCTGAAGCTGAAGCCCAACTGTATCCTGGGCTGCATCAAAAGAAATGTGACCAGCAGATCGAGGGAGGCGATTCTGCCTTTCTACTCTGCCTTGGTAAGACCCCTCTCTGAGTACTTACGTCCAGCTCTGGAGCCCTCAGCACAGGAAGGACACGGACCTGTTAGAACGAGTCCAGAGAAGGTCCTTGAACACCTGACCTATGAGGAAAGGCTGACAGAATTGGGGTTGTTTGGCCTGGATAAGGGAACGCTCCAAGGTGACCTCACTGTCACCTTTCTATACCTAAAGGGAGCCTATGAGAAGGATGGGGACAGGCATTTTAGCAGAGCCTGTTGTGATAGGATGAGGGGTAACGGTTTTAAACTGAAGGAGGGTAGGCTTAGGTTGGATGTGAGGAAGAAGTTTTTCACCATGAGGGTGGTGAAACACTGGAACAGGTTGCCCAGAGAGGTGGTGGATTCCCTGTCCCCGGACATTCAAGGCCAAGTTAGATGGGGCCCTGAGCAACCTGGTCTAGTGCAGGATGACCTTTAAGGTCCCTTCCAACTCAAGTGATTCTGTGAGTAACTACTGATAATTTTCACCAATGTCAGATCTCTTCTATGAGGTGAAACAGCTTGCAAACAAACCTAGAAACTATTTACAGTTTAAGAAACTCGCAACAAATACATCAAAATTCAGAATACACAGAAATTCTAAACATACTGCAAAAAAGAATATGTCAAACATGAAAAATATGTAATCTAGAGCTCTTAAAAAGTTAATGGTTTCTTCTAAACTATAAATCAAAAAATAAGAAAAAATATACTATACTTTTTATAATGCATACCAAACAAACTAAATTGGCAGGCGCTCTCTCACATTTCTCAGGTATTTATATACAAGACATATTGACCGCTCTACACCCACTTTTTCAGACAAATATTCATTGTCAGAGGATGAAGCTGTCTGGCAGGTTGTCATCAACAGCTTAAATGCACACTAGCTTTTTTGCTTTTCCTCAAAGCTGAGTTTGGTTCTTCAGGTTAAAATAACTGAAATTGCTATGGCAGAGACAGAGAAAGAATTTGAGCAGAAAAAAAAGCTATGTTGATAAAGTTCTTCATGAAATATGTTATTGATTACGCCTGTAGATAAAATGAGCTTCTGTATCACTAGGATCACATTTGGAGCTTAAATTAGAACTTAAAGCTTAAGATCAAAAAGTATACATAACCTGAAATGAAGAAAGGAATCTTAAATCAATAAACACTCCATCCCAGGCAAGGCAATAGCTTTCTTGATCCCGTGTAAATGTTCTATATTTTCTGAAAAATGTGAGACTATCACCTTATCTTAGGAAAAGAAAAAAAAGCCAGACTGAACACATAATGGAAAAAGAGGTGTTTAAACACTGAAAGATAGAAAGATAATCAAGCAGCACCTAGCCACTAAAATGGAGACTTCAGGAAATAATTTCCCTGCACTTCACGAAGTTAAAAAAACAAGGTATTGGAAACATGTCAATAAAGATTACTCAATAAGATCACTTTTTACCAGAAAGAGGGATTAGCTCTTCTCCCCACCTCAAAAAAACCAAACCAAACCAAACCAACAAAAACACCCAAAAAACAACAAAAAAGAAAACTGCATGCTTGCAGTGAAAATTGATTTGTGAAAATAACATCAGTGTAAACCCTCAAAGGTCTGGAGTGACAATTTGAAGTCGCTTTCTTTTAATATGTTTCTGTAATACAAACCAAGATAATTTTTACTTATCCCTGGACATTAAATTATCACTGTATTTATTACATACAGTATTAGAATTAGGAAAATATTTTAAGATTTCAGTTATCCAGAAATGAAGAAAAGCTAATTTGTATTATACAGCAAGGTGGGTTTTTTTCCCCTAAACTCTGAAACATCAGCATATCTCCACAGTTAGAAATCAAATATTTACACAACAGTCAATGTTCCCAAAGCACAGTATAAATAAAATAACTAATCAACATGTTGCCTGTGCAACCATTTGTATTTCTCAAGTGCGGTGACAAAGGTAAATATGCCCAAGCTTAATCATCCCATTTGCAAGATGTCCTTTTACTAGGATATTACTGACTTAGCAATGAAAAAATTTTCAAATGCTTTTCAGACTGATTGAAGTCCTTACCAGAGCTCCTGCCAGCAATTCTTAGTCTACATATTTCAATTAAGTCAGTGATGTAGCAGAATTGCATTTTAAGTTAAAACAATGTTCAAAAGTCTCTTTTGGATGTCTATGTGCTTTTTCCAAACACCAGGGTTCTCCACTGGGGAAGGGAAGAGGACATGGAATTAATGGCTTAAAAAAAGCTAGTGCTAAGTTAGATCTGCAGACACTGCTTTGTTCCAAGTTTATTTCCAGTACCTGAGACACTGATTCAACTGTTTTTTCCTCAAGAGTTAACTCCTCATTTGTTTCAACATCTGCCAAAATTCACCATACTCAGAACACCTTTTGGCAAATTATAATCACTAAGTTTCAACTAAGCACAGGAAAACTGCAAAATGGGTATCTACTACAGAAAAGGATGTTAGAGATCTACTTGTAATGGTGCAAGTGAGACATTGCTGTCTATTCAGTAACTAATTTCAATGAGTGACTCTCCCAAGTGGAGAGAAAAATAAAATGCTGCTGCACCAGCACCAGTATAAAGCACAGGTATCCGAGGCTGCCTGACCAAAAAGAGAATTAAACAAAAAATCTTGCCTAGCCTACATTTGAAAATCAAATCCTTTATATGTCACTACCTGCAAAATAATTGTGCACAGCTACCGACACTTCTTAGTTTAGAACTGCGTTAGTACCGAAACATTACTCTTTTTACATTTTGCTTTTTTCAATACTCAGGAGGCAAGGTCTACAATTTAATTTGTCTCCACTCAGGCAGAGGATTACAAATGGTGTAATCATTAGAAGCAAAAACTGTTGAAGCACCAAAAAAAAACCCACCCAGTATCATCAATGCTTAATAAAAGGCAAGAAATTCTCTCTGCATTAATAAATTTAATACACAAGCACACCTTCTAAAGTAAAAATAATTCTACACCACACTTTCTGTAGCAGCCAAGCACTTTAAGGGAAAGAGAGCACTTAAATATAGCATACCACTACTAATTCAACCTACTAGTATTAGCAAACATCATCATTTTTCAATTTAAAACAAATTAAAAAACAGGAAAAAGAATAAGCTTAAATAATTTCCTACACTTACAGCATTGTTCTACAGGAATCTATCAGTTCTTTTAATAGAAACATGCTTTAGGACCAAAAATGTATGCAGTAATAATTAATTAATATTTCCCTTTAATCTGTCACCTTATAACATCTCAAAAAGAGGCAAGACAGTAAATACTAGCAAATGCAGATAAAAATGAAGAGGGAAAGGGGTCAATTATCTTTTTCAAATTCTGGTATTACTGACAAAATAGCATTACTTTTCATACTATAAATAGGTCTGGTTAGGCAAACACTCCACCAATTAAAACTCTGCATCATCCAACATCAGATGAAACATGGAAAATTAATTGAGAGTTTTCTTCTGATTTAAGGCACCATGTCTGTACTTGCTCTCTTTACAGCAAAAACAACAAATCAGAATGATTCCATAAATCTGGGAAGTTTAATACACAAGCACAATATACACCAGGAATAATAGTTTCACTAAAGGAGTTTAAGCAGAAAGAAACTCAAAGTCTTTTAAACCTTTATTACAGTGACACCTTGTGGCTGAATTTGACTTATTTTGAGACCTCATGTAATTCTGGTAATTGCTTTAATGAGGTTCTTCAAAATTTGTGGTCTAGAACAAAGTAAAAGATGAAGCCACAAAACAAAAATGAAAGTATGAAAAAAGTGAGAAGGATAAACCAGAAAACAGCACTGTCTGTTCAAAGATCTTTAGAGGTATTAGCACTCAATGTATTATCCACATTACTAAGACAAAAGGGAATAAATGTTAAAATTAATGGCAAGAAGACAGAGCAAAGCATGATGCTTGCAATGCACTTCTCAGTACTGTTGCCCAAGAACATAGAAATTCTGGCACTGGGACTTGTCACACTGACTCAAGAGTACATAGCAGAAGCGGTGTTAAGCAATATGAAAACATAACTGGTTTTGTATGCAAAGACTGTATTGTTTAATGCAGTGCTAATAAATGTGAGTGATTCACTGAGTTGCATTACAGACTTCCTTAAAAAATGGGGCAGGCATTTACAGCTTCAAATGAAATGTATGGGCTTTTTTTTCATTATCTGTTGATAATCTGATAACAATTTATTTATAGACAGAGCATATAGAACACTTAAAACGTATCTGCCCTCTTACAAGCATGCATAACTTCTCTGTAAAAACAAAATATCAAATATTTAAAAAAAATACATTGACATAATCTCATATTAGCTCATACTTTAAATCTGTGCTCACAACACTGGAGTTTATTTTTTCAGATGACAAAAAACTGCTATGTATTTTAGGATTTCTGCTTTGTGCATGTTTTTAACTAGATATGTCTAGGATACTCTCTTTTAAGCAAAAAAACCCTACTTTAAATACATAATCACAAAACCCTGGAATTATTAAAAAAATCTAGTCCTCCCTACTTCTTTCTATACAGAATATTAATTAAAAGCCAGATAAATAAAAGTCTTAAATACTAATATGTATGTAAATGTAGCCTCCCCAACGCAAAGCCTCTCTTCTGGAGGTCAACTGGTTCAAATCCCCGAATAAAGCAGAGACAACCTTCAACTTGGACCCATTTATATTAATACAAATAAATAAATACGAAGTTCTTAAAGTGGAGTTCCTCAAAAAAATTGTCAGCAATTTTAGGTTCCTAATTACATTTAAAATAGCCTTTTCTTCTTATTTACAGGGAAAAGTACATAAAAAGAAGAGTAAATTATAGTCACAGTACTACTTTTGACTAGCAAAGGCACTCTTAATATAATGTAGTGCAAGTTAGTTAAGTGAAAAATTACAGAACAGCCTTGCCTAAAATAACCTGAATTATGATGTTGACTCACAACTGAGAGCTCATATTGCCTTAAGGTTACTGCTCCTTAACAATAAGGACTCATAAACTTACACTGCTACATTTCTTTCTTTTAGCTCTTTAACTCGCTCTTCAAAGTAGCTGCACCTCCAGGGAATTCCCTACCACTCTGTGGATTTGATAATGAGGATCGGGGATTTATAGAAAATAACAGGTTTACTAGGGATCATGAAGCAGAACAGGAAAAACTAGAGGCATGAAGACTATGTGATAAGGAAATCTGTACTGTAGTTACCTAGACAACTGTATACTTCAAGTATCTGCTAAAATAAAACAACGGGGAGGTTTCCAGGTGTGCTTGTGCATGCATTTAAATAGATAATATATATCTATGCATACAAAAACACCACATGAAATTAACTCCCTCCTACTAATCTGCTCCTCCAATAGACAGCAAGTCACTTACAGAGGATTAAGAGATCACTGCAGAGCTATAGCATGCAAGAGGTCCTTTTGTGCCAAAAAATGAGTACGATACCACCCAAAACTCTGGAATAACCTTCTCCCCTCCACTCTTCCCTCTCTGCACTTTCAGGCAAGGCTATGAAGAGCCTTCACCAAAATGGAACAATGATGCTCTCAAAGCACAGCACAGACACACACACAGAGATGAAGACAGCTGAGGGAGGGGATGACAAACAGATAAACTGATGTTGAAACAGACAAATTACTTTTGAACAAGTCTTTGGATGAGGCCAAAGAATGGTTGCCATTTACAAAGAAAATTAAGAAAAGTCTGACCATAACACCCTAGATCTCTTCAGATCTCCCTGCTAACACAATGGAAGCAAAAAAGCTGTGCTTGCTAACAATCTGTCTGCCCACTTCGCACCAAGTTAAGGTCACACATGCACACAAAAATATCCCTAGGAAATGCAAAACACCTATAAACCTATAAAAAAATACATTTCCCAGTTACATAGCAAGTATGTAAACACATTTTAAACATTTTGGCAGTCAAGGAGTGATGTTTACTACTGAACAGAAAAAACAACATCAGCTGCAAGAGGAAAAGTGAGTATGAATAAAAAAAACAAAAAAAAAACAAAAAACAAATATATACATAGTTAGAGATGGAAGCACCAGAGTTTTCAAACAGGATGCCTGTAATTTAACACCTATATTTATATTTATATTTAAAAACATCCACCAAGACAGATAACTTTTTTTTAAGATAGCTGATGAAAGTGGTGTATATCATATTATCAGAAATACATAATGCAATAGCAAAATCCAGCATTCTGGTGCCTACATTATTTAATAATAGCCATGCGACATTACATTGATGAACTAACCTGCAGACACGGGCAGGAAAATAGAGGTTCTGCCAGGACCGACAGAGGTATTTAGAATGATCGATAACCCGAATCCAGTCTAACTCATCCATGGACACCTCAATGTAGTAAGAGTAAGATCTACGGATTGTCAAAAAGCACTGGTTAGAATACAAGCAGCCACATCTTAGGAATTAAATTTTACCCTTCCTTCTGGATTTTCAACTGCTGAAAAGAAGGCTATTTGTTCTTAATCACAGAACTGCATCTAAGATATCTAAAAAGAGGTTTTGATTTTTAAACTAGCTTTGAAAAGAAATTCATGTGCAGTTATGTTAGGACACATTTTCAGAATGACTTAAAACATCCTAATACTCACAATCTGCAGTAATTAGATGAGATCATTGTCCCTCAAAAAATGCAATGAAGGCTTTCCATTCAGTCATAGAAATAATTATTTTTACTCATTCTGTGTGGAATAAATCTAAAACACCAGTGATACAGTGGTTATTTCTATTGCCATATCAATAAAGAAAAATAAAAAAAACCCATTTATCAGATCAAAAATGCAGTTTCAAACCCTTCACTTGAAAAAAGCAAATTTACTTTATGATTGTTTTCTCATTGTTGTTGTTCTTCACTTCTGACCCTTTCAGTTGTTTATGACACGTTAAGCCTGTCACTACTTACACAAGCCAAAATTACCTCACCAAAACCAAAAAATAAAAAAAGTCACCAACAGAATCAGGCTCTTCCTCTTGCTTATCAATTACGTTTACCTTATAAGTTTGCTGTTAGGAGAAAGCAAACCCAAACTAAAACTACTGGGGGGAAAAAAACCCTGACAATTCAGGTACTATACCTGATCAGATGCAAAAGAAAGTCGAACAGCAAACATTCCACAAAAAAACAAAAAATTTGGGATGAGGAAGAAACTAGATCCTAAAATCACTGTACCCTCTGGATTTTATGAAGACAAAAAGCTTTAAAGTAAGGTCCATCTTGTCTGAAATTCTGCCACCAGTTATGGTTTGCTTTCTAAATTTCAGAGGAAAGGCATAGGACACCAAGCAACAGATAATTTTTTAATAAGCTGTCCCAAGGACTGGGGGTTTTCCCCAAGTTTCAGCAGCTGCTGATTTATGCCTTGCAGATGAGGAGCACTTCTCAGTTACAAGCTCTCAAAATTTCTAGGGAACTCCTCATTACTAATATGTTTCTAATACTTTTTCAAATTCTGTAACATTGGTCAATAGCTGGTTTATAAATTTGGTTCATCTTCTGGGACAAGCAGTAGAATATTGTATGAAACAGTTCCTTGTACTTTTGAAGTTTTACTTTTGAATCTTTCCAAAAGGAATAGAGGAGAAACAAACTTCAGTTGAACTGAATCAGGAGAACTTACTTGAAACAATTAAATAGCTAAAAATTAATGCAGTTTGTTTTGAATGATTAACTGTAACTAATATTTTTAAAATAATCTAAACTACAAAAAATAAAATTAAAAATCAGTAAAACATTAGTACACATTAGTATTTAATGATTCTTTCATATTGATATATTGCCATCGGTACAAAATGCATTACTTTCCCTTTTTACATCAACTTGGCACCTACCGGCTATCTCTGTCCCATAGGAGTATTCGTATGTGGTTGATTATTGATGGCTGACCTAGTTTAATTTCAATTCCAGAACGGCAGTCATCATCGATTGGGTGTCGAGAGAAGCCATGATCCAAGTCATAGTTCTGAGTATCCCCATCTAATAAAGCAGACTTCAGCTCCCCTTTCACCACCTGAGCTCCATACTTCATTGTTGCAATATTTTCCCCTGGTACTAAGAAAAAAATAAAATAAATGCTTAATTTTTACACTCTCATACCGCAAATTAGATGTTCTGAACATCAACTGTGTTAGGACAGAACGAAGATCTATTTGCCAGTATCTTTTCTTGGCCACAAACACATATTCAAGGAAAAAAAAAAGTACAAAGAGAGGCATTTTAGAAATTTTGCTTCTTTCATTTAATTTGATGTCCCCTAGGTCTTTTATGGTAGTAATAATAAATAGTGATCATTACTATTACATAGTGTCTAGCACATTACTAGTACATAGTGTCTATATTCTCAGTCTGCTTAATGGTTTTACAGAACTCTATTGCACCTTCCTCATGCAATCATCACTTCCCTCCTGGCTTTGAAGTTTTGGTCTATTTAGTCTCTCCTTGTGATCAACTTCTCACCATTCATCTAATAATTGTTTTGCCCTTTATGACCTTTTTGTTCTAATTTCAACTGGAGGTTTTTTTGGTTGGTTGGTTTTGTTAAGTGGAAGGAAACTAAAAAAAAAATTTAAAAAAAATCACACAAAATGTTCAAGATGTGAATGCATCATGAGTTTGCAGTGTCGTATATACTGTGATATAGCTATGCAGGCTATTTTGATAGCGAAAGAATCTGAGTGAAACGTGAAATTTCTGGCTACTTGGGCTTTCAATCAACGCGGCAAAGCAAGTTTTTTATGCCATCGTTTCACAGTCATAAACCTGTTACATCCTAGGAACAGATCTTCCATCAGGATAACTGAGGATAATGATCCCTAATTCCAACTACAAAACAATATATTGACGAATCGCCCTGTTAAAAAGACTGAAGAACCTTGTTTGACAAGAGACCCCAGAAAACATGATCTGAAAACCAGATTATGAAAAGCTGTCCCTGAGCTCTTCAGGCAGGTTGGTAAGAGAAGTATGAATTTTAACAGGATGCTAACTTTAACGTCTCAAGGAAAGACTACGAAGTGGTAAAATTGTAACTGTATTGCAGTGCTATCACATAAAAACATCAAATGCACAGCTATGAAATTGCAAGTGGTCATCAATGATTCCACAAACAGGTAATGCTGAAGAGCTTGAACTAGTATTAAAACAACAAAGAAACTTGATTCTCTAAAAAGCTGTGATTTTGACAAAACTAGAAATTTTGAGATTATGAGCATATTATTATTGAGATACAAATATGCACAAAAGTAAGTCAGAAAACAGCATTTAGTTTTCAGATTTATCCACTGCACTGCCAACAGAATGTCTTGAATTATAAGACTTTTACAATATCCTAATATTAACTCATATGTTTAAATATTAACATCTAGCTTCTGAGAAAGAACGCAGGGGAGATGCAGTTCTGAGAAAGCTGTTCTTTTCAGGGCTCATGCATGACTGACAGACTACAGTGCAGGCTCTCAAAGAACATTTTATTCTTCGCTGTGGGGCAAATACTCCCTATAAATCACGCGTGAGATACTGCACTATTTTTCTGAACCTCAGTGTTAGATATTCTCGTTGAATTAACAGAGAGCACAGACAAAAATCAAACAGATGGCTTCTCACATTTTTTAAGCTTCCATTAATACAATTTTCAAAGACTTGTTTACTCTATTTGGGCAAGTATATAAGGAGTAAGAGAAAAATCAAAAGTAGTGGAGAAAAGATGCAAATCTTCTCAAAGTAGAAAACAAATCACTATCAACATAAAACCAGTTCAATATCATACATCTCGCAGCATATGCATTTCTATTTTTAATGGTTTTGTACAAGTTTTTCTATGAAAACAGCACTTACTCTAGGAAAATACACTCTTACAGCAGTATCTGAGATACAAAACAAGAAAATATGCTGACTGATATTTGAGGAATAGAAATGGCAAGAACAGTATATAATAAGATAATCCTTTTAACACATAATAATAGATAAAAACTCAAAGGACAAATTAACCATAACCTCCAGACAACTACAGTCACTAAATGAGAAAACAAACAAACAAAAAACCTGATGCTTACTTAACATGCCCCTGTAGTTGAGGTCCATGTCCCGACTCTCGGAACGAATCTTAATGGCATCTAGGATGGCATCAGGTGACAATAATCCAGAAGGTCTTACAACATTTAGTAGTTCTGTTAGACTCATTAGTGGCAAACGGACTGCTTGCATGATTTCAGCGTGGTTTTCCTTGGGGTTATGTTTACACCAATTCATCAAAGCTTGAAAAATGTCTTTCTCAGGAGCTGCAAATGAGTCCCTCAGTACAATACTTAAAAGAGCACCCTGGAAAACAAAAAAACCCACACCAAATAAACAGAAATAATTTATTTTTTTTTTAAGGGAAATAAAAGGAAATTAAAATAAAGCAAAAATTAACAGGTATTTCAACTTGTAGCAACTAAAAATAATCTCCAAATGAGAGACTACCTGAAACTGTAGCTTGTTTTAGTTACTTATGCAAGAATTATAGAATCCATCATGTAAACAATAGGCAATATTACAAACCCACTAGGAGAAATAAGTCAGAATTGAAATGTGGAGAACTATTAAAATCAATTTAATTCCAGTTACTACTTCAAATTTACTTTGAAATATAAGTAGTGATTTGGGGATTTGGTAGTATAGTTCAAAGCATTCCTTTAAACTTAGGCTGGTATAAGAACACTGATGAGAAAAATAAAGTGTGGTTTGGAGTCACCTTTTTAAGCTATTTCTAACGACTTGTGATTTCCCTCCCCCATCCCTTCTCTCTTTTGGTCCCAACTTAGAATCAGCAGGTAAAAACTCCAGAGGTTCTTATTCATGCAGAAAACCCACTGACTGCAAAGTAAGAACAAAAATAACTGAACAGCTTTTTTTATTTTCACTTAGCTAGTAGAATAATGAGGAATTTGCCTAAGAAAAAGATAAATCTCTCACATATACCAGGACTGGCTATGCAAAACTTGTCATAAAGTATGCACTTCCTGATGAATGACATTTGCTAATTTATTTATTAATAATATGCTCTCAGAACTCAGAATTAAACTGTGTATTACAGACTACAATAGCAAGAAAAAACTTTTTTTTCCCTACACAACTAGTAAGTTAGTCAGCAGAGCAGTGTCTTGTACTTATTCAAGGAATAGACCCATCACAGCTTTTCCACTAAAAACACTAAAAAAAAAATCATTTTTAAACCATAATTAATTCAAGATGCTTTGCTGCTTTACGTGAACACCACCTGAAAACACTATCACTTATGTCCAGCTCAAAAACCACTCTGGAGTAAGTGAAAAATTTCAGCCTCATAGAACAGCCTGACTTGGGCACAAGTATTCTTGCATATAACAACAACAAAATCAACACACAAAAAACCCAAGTCACCCCACAACAACACCATATTATGCAATTTCAGAACATGGGGACAATCAGCAATATAAATCACAGCAACCTCCAGAATGATTTAGCTTACACAGTAGAAAGCCACCCATCACAGAGAGTGTCTGTATCAACAAAATAATAGACTGGATTACCTTCTATCTTCAAATTTTTACTTTATATCCCCTACGCAGAATTCAGAAGCCATATTATGCTAATTCAAGAACAGATGACAAAAGGACAAATGAAGATTAGATTGCCTGCTCCCACCTTTTAGAATATTCCATCACAACTACTATATTTAGTTATAGTGACTGTTCAAAATTAAATACTTAAACATTTCAGAACAGAACACCAGGATTTTCAGGCCAGCTTGACTTGAACACTTCCAGTTGTCACAGTTTCACTAGTATAAAATGATGCCTGCTAACTAATATATAAACTTGTATTTGGTGCCTTCATTAGTATTTTATCATGAA
Source organism: Aegotheles bennettii (assembly GCA_013398125.1). NCBI lineage: Eukaryota > Metazoa > Chordata > Aves > Caprimulgiformes > Aegothelidae > Aegotheles > Aegotheles bennettii. Next base: position 30,342 of record VZRW01007947.1, read on the forward strand.
GCTGTATACAGATTAAAATTAACATTCCTGGGGGAAAAGGTGCAAACAGAAGAAATACCTTAGAAAGCGACAGGAAGCCTTCACTGGAGAGCACTTCTTGAGCATTTCTATCCATGAACATACAGCACATACAAGTTAATTTTGGAAGGGAATAAAGACTGGCAACATCAAATGTCATACAGACATTCTGAATATTAAGTATTGTGCAAAGATACTCAGACGTGGAATCCTCCAGTTCTGGAAACCCATATTTATGTGCTAGGCTTAGGAAGTCTAAGAGAACCTCCTCTTTCTCATCTCGTAGTGTAGCACGACCAGTGTAAATGTATTTCAGCAGCATGGTAAATGCTTCTGCAGTGGTATCCTGAAGAGGAATTTCTGCTTCAGGCTGAGATTCTCTCATGCCGCCGTACAATAATGCTCTATAAAGAAGATAAAATTTGAGACATTTATATCCTGATAAAAACTGAGCAAACGGTAGAGAGAGAGGAATAAATTACTATTTATAGTAAGGGGAATAAAAAGGGGATATGGTTTAAGAATCTACAAAAGAAAAACCCTTATGCTTGGCATTTAAAGCACAGCTCTGCTCTGAAAGTAGCTGCACAAGAATAGGATTCTAATGCTACACATTTTTATCCTACACAATTGCTCTATCTCCACTTTGAATAATAGCTTGCGAACCAGAGATTGAGATATGATTCTTGTATTTCCATTTTTTTTAATATAGTGCTATCAGTGAGAAAGGAAAAAAATGAAAAATTTCCAGAAAGCAAGTGAAATCAATAGTTTGCCACTATAACAGCAGTGGCAGAGCAGTAAATCTTGGGATTCTTCATCCTCTATTCCTTATCCTAAACCCAGCAAATGGCTGATGAAATCCTGAATCTTGAAAAAAATCAAAGTACTCACAATTATTTTTTAAAGTATGATATACAGTTTGAACACAATTTCCATTCACACTTCAGTTTAGTTATTAGCTTATCCCTCTGACAAAATTAACTAGAAGATTATCAGAAGTTCTAATAATTATAGAGTGAAAAATGCCAAGCTCTTTAAAGAGTTCAATTAGTATTATTCCTGGTTTTAAAATATATATTCTAACCTGTACCAGCCAGATGTCTTTAAATACTCAATTCCAACACGTCAAAATTAAACTTTCTAATGGAGAATAATCCACAGAAGCACATTGTCCATACTCCCAGAAATCAAAACAATTTTACAGCAGAACTTTTCTGTTATGAGTTATCTTACTCTTGAATTTGTGAAACTACCTTCAAAATCCAATTTAATGAAGGTCAAAAGAATAACATCATGACATGGTATTTATCTTTTTATATTCGGACACAATGATTTGATGTGCTGGGAAATATTCACACAGAAAAGGTCACTTTCAATGGACAGATGATTACACCCTGAAAAGTTCATTGAGATGCAATGTTTATCTTATCTGCACGAAAATCTCCTGCAAGCCTGACAAAAAGCTATACTTCACCTGAAATAATGGCACCTAGCAGCCAGGATCACTCTGTGTGCCGGAAAACGTTTCTTTTCTACAATGAAAGTAACGTCACTATATTCTTCCCCATTCATTAGAGCACCAATATGCTCTGACAGAATGTGAACGTGGTCAATCTCACCCACAGCTGTATAAGGACGAAGTGGATGGCTGTTACTCATCTTGGAGGGATGGTGGTATTGGTAGCCTAAAGGGAAAAAAGAAAACAGGGCAAAAATATTAAAAACCAGCAAAGATCAAGCTATGATCATAAAAAAAGCAACTAGTGTTAAGTTACCATGTATTACAAGAAAAATGAAACCAAGAGGTCTATTCTATTCCTACCAACTACTACAAGAAAAATGAAACCAAGAGGTTTTCTATAAAAGTTCATTTACAACAGGACACAATGCAGTTTGCATCAACAGTTCTAGCTGACAGAAAATATTTCAAATAATTTTGTTGTTCTGTTCATGTACTTAGAATAAAAAAGCTTCCAACAAGAGAAATTAAACAATTTTAATTAAAGTTGCCATTAGAAAGCATTTTTATTGGAATTAAAATGCACGTAAATTATAAAGAAATGAATAATTTGACCAATTAAGCATGGTCTTAACTCTCAAGTCTCTACTAAAATCAGTGATGAGTAAAAACATCAGTGTTTCTGCAGAATTCCAATTAACTTTCCTGAACTGGGAGAAAATAAACAACTGGGATAACTTTTAATAGAACCAGACAAAATCTGTGAGAGAGCAAGGCTTTACACTTTACAATTCAGTTTTCCTACCCTTTCTCCTCAGTTTTCTTAAGGCCTTCTTGTTCCCACATATATTTAAAAAAATAAACCCCTTAATACCTCTCAGTCATAAAACAAGGAGACTGTCCACGAAGGTATAATACAGGTTAATGCATTAGTCATATCTTCTATGGAATTATTTATGTTTACAAATATGTAAAGGGTGAGTGTCAGGATGATGGAGCCAGGCTTTTGTCAGTAATGACTAATGATAGGACAAGGGGCAATGGTTTTAAACTGGAGCATAGGAGGTTCCATGTAAATATCAGGAAAAACTTTTTCACTGTGAGAGTGACAGAGCACTGGAACAGGCTGCCCAGAGAGGTTGTGGAGTCTCCTTCACTGGAGATATTCAAAACCCGCCTGGATGCGTTCCTGTGTGATGTACTCTAGGTGACCCTGCTCTGGCAGGGGGGGTGGACTAGATGATCTTTCGAGGTCCCTTCCAACCCCTTAGATTCTGTGATTCTGTGATTTTGTTACTTCTTAATTCACAGGAGGTTTCGGGTTTGTTGGTTTTGGTTCATTTCAGCAACAGAGACTTTTCTGTAGCCTCAGAGGCAAAAGCATTCACAGGAGAATTCAGGTCTTAAATCAGCTTCTATTGTTAGATTGGGTTTACTTCTAAACTGTTGCCTGTTTCAGATAATAGCCATCCACATTTTCAGAGACACCTTCTGTGCTCAACTGACTAGCCACTTTTCAAAACGGGCACATGCTTAGTGCTGAAGAAAGATGGCATACCACAAAAAGCAGAAACACGATGAGGCCATACCCTGCACACACCTTACACATCGATCTTTCAAGTTAAATATTCAAGACACGAATGCATTTTTAAGCTGTATTTTTAAAGTATTATGAGACACATCTGTTTCCAGTCATTTCTACCCCAACAAAGAAAAGAAAAACACATGCACATAAGGGTTAAGTATTATTTGCATTTCTGTAGCACCTGGAAAAACTTAACACAGAACCAAGATACTGTATAAACATGGTCACAAAGAACTTTAAACTAAACTAGAAAAAGTGATAAAAATGGAAAAATAAGATTTGATAAAAATACAGCATACTAAATTGATACTACAGATGACGGCACAAGCGGGAACAAACCCCAGCTTTCCTCTGGCTGTCTCTGTGACTTGAATCACAAGTTGTGTGCCCGTGTAGCCGTTACAGCATGGAACCAGCACTACTGGCTGAGATACTGGAGGCAGCCTAATCACAGGAATGCAGAATACTGTATGTTCATTCTTCTATCCTGACACAAGAGTGTATTAATTTGTATGGTTTTTCATAATAACAGACTGTTTCTTCCATTTTCACTGGTTAATTTACAATTAGCTAAGACAACTCCCCACTGAACAGATTTATGAAACATACACTTCCAGTAACATTTACTTTGTAACAAGCAAGATTAACTTAACTTACATCAGTCCAGTTGCATTATTTATACTAGCAATAGTATTTATCACAGTCTAATTATTTGAGAGTTTACAGACAATAGTAAAAGGTTTTATATTTTGAGGGCATTTCAATTTTATTACACCAAAGGAGCAAACAAAAGGATGCATTTGTTACTCAGCTGCAAACCTCAAGCCTCGCTACTCCTTCAAGACTTCTGTACCTTACAAGCCTGCTCTTCACTCACAGTAGTCAGGCTACCCCACACTACTTGCAAGTTACATGCACATTATCAAGCAACTCTGTACTACATCTCTTCTGCTAGTCCCAATTTTGATTGATTACGGAAGTTAATTTATGATACTTCATACATGTACAAGTACAGGCACATTTCTGTTTTAAAATCTATTTTCAAATCGATTTTTTCTACATTCTACTTCTTTGTTTCCTTCATCCACTCTTAAATCTAAAAAAATAAGAACAGGCACTGACTCCATAAAACGAGACAGTAGAAGTGGGAAAGATAAGGGAATACCACCAGCTGCACACTAACTTTGCTTCCAGTAGCTATGGATGTTGTCATGTGGCAACAGGATGAAAAGTTCAAGGAAAAAAAAATTGTTTCCATTTGAGGTTAAATAAACAAACAAAATCAAAAGCACACACTTCCCTCTCCAGGGTAGATAAACCTCTTTCTAAACAAGGATCAGTGTACAGAAGGGGGCAAAACCTGAACTGGGACACGTGCTAATAAGCCAGCGATGCCAGTCCTTACGAACATCAAGACCCTGAATAACAGTAAGCGATGAAAGTAGAAATTTAGAAACCTGTGTAAGCTGCAAGACAAATTTGTTTAGATGTTTAATGCTGTCCAAATTGCTGGTACAACGTACTATTCTAAATTGTCAGTTTCAAACAAGAACATGCTGATCACGGGCAATACAGGACTCAAAGGTTGGCCAGCAGCCTCTGGCTGAGAAGCCTTTCAAATGCCTGAAAGACATTAAGTGTTGGAAGTTGGCAACTTTATGAAACTATGTACATGCCTCATATGCTTTCAGTGGGTAACACTAGTGTATTGAAAAGCAAACTCATTTATTTGTTTATTAATACACATTTCAAATGTAAATTTCATCTGGATTGTGGATTATCCATATAAAGCAGCTCAGTGAGAGCAGTCCCATCTTCAACATATAGAAGAAAATAATACATGACTTCAGATCTTCCCAGACTGGAATAATTAATGGCAGGAATTCAGTCAATGCTTGAAGCGATCTACACATCTCTTATTTGAGGAAGTAAAAAGTAACGTGCTGCTTTAGTTGTGGTAAATTGCTAAGAACTCACAACTTCCCTGTATAGCTAAATAGCAACTTCCCTGTATAGCAACTTGAAGTACTATTTATGACAAAAAAGGCAGATGCTGCCCAAAGCTTGGCAAAACCCTTCTTGAAGGTCCCTCTGGCATCTTCTGTCACCAAGGTCACCCCTTTCAGAGAATACAGGTGTTTACTCTTCCTGGCAGTCAAAGAACACTACTTAACCAACTTCAGAAAAAAAGGCCAAGCCACTTACAAGCCTCTTGCCAGCACCATAACCTATTTCCAGGAGGTATTCAGAGCTAATTAAATGCTTCAGGAGTCAGCTGCTGCAGCTTTGTTCATGTCACAGAAATAAACAAAACAAAACAGTCTTCTCAGTGAGTCTGAGGCACTATTAACACTGCAACAATCTCAAAAGGCATCTGTTAAGTCAGAAGGTCTACACATCACTTCTGTCCAAGACCCGATCAAAAGACACGTTTCATGGTGGCCATCTTCAACAGCGAGCACGCAAAACCACCACCTAGTATTTATTACATAAAGCAATATGCAATATTACACAATGTGTGTCATGGCTACAAAAACAACAACAACCCACACAGCTTTCAGCTTGCTACATTTACTAAGTAATCTGTAACATGTTGCAGGATACAAAACCACCATCTAAAAATGCAGCAACAACAGCAAGACCCCAATGACATCTTTACTAAACAATTCTCAAACCAGAGCTGCAATAAAGACCAGTGCTCAGTCACTTCCCCCTCTTCATTTTGGTTATCACTAAAGAGTCCTCTGAAAAGCAGTGCTCTTCGAATGAAACATGGAAAAGTTGCTTTTATACCACACACGGAAAAAGGAACTTAAGATATTGTTCATTAATAATTTCTATTTTTTTTATATACAATCAGTGAAAAATGTTTACGTAACAGATAACCCTACTGAAACATTAGAAATAAATGCAAGTAAACAGACCATTGCTAAAATTAAAAATGTTATGAAATAATCTAGATTATTAACAGTGAGAAAACAATTTCATACCCTTGAAACACTTAATTCCTTCACCACCTAGTTTATACCTAGCAAAATAATACAGATTTTGTTAGAGTTAGACAAAAGGAATTTTCTTAAATATAATTCTCTTACACTGCTATTTTATCTAAAAATAGGAACTGGTTCTCCTTTGATCAGAAGGGATTTGAGTAATATTTCAATTTTTTGTAATTCATTACTTCATAAAATATTTTGCTATGCTTTAAATAAATTCCAGCAACATATTCCTTTAATTACAACTTCTATTGCCATAGACTCACAGAACGTGGTAGGTGTGACAGTAAGGATACTGTACAAACATACCATTGTTTCAAGTCATATGGTTTGGTTTTCTAATGGAAATACAAGTCTTTCTATACAGAAATATTTTGTCCTCACAAGCTTTGGTACAATAAACTAAAATCTCAGGAAACAGGAATTTTTAGTAAGTATTTCAACATAACACAGAGTATAACCCAAGTCACTACTGTTTCTGTCAGAACCCTCCTTACAGAAGCTCCTTCATACTTCTAAATAACAATAACAAAGTTGACTATAAATGAAAATTGTAACAGAAAGGGGAAAAAAACATAAACGTATTCTGGTACTTATTATCTAATAATAAAAACATTATTAATTCAGTATGAATTTATAGATACTGAATACGAAGGATCAAGTAAATGAAATTCACAGAACTTCTAAGTCTTATCTTCAGCCCTTCTGTTGTAAAAGGATTAAAAGAAAAACAGATGTTAACTCTGGTTAATGATAAATCTTAGAATCACAGAATGGTTTGGGTTGAAAGGGATCTTGAAGATCATCCAGTTCCAACCCCCTGCCATGGGCAGGGACACCTCCAGCTAGACCAGGTTGCTCCAAGCCCATGAACATGGCCAGGGAGGGGGCAGCCACAGCTCCTCTGGGCAACTTATGCCAGTGCCTCACCACCCGCACAGGAAAGAATTTCTTCCTAATATCCAATCTAAATCTACCTTATTTCAGTTTAAAGCCATTACCCCTTGTCCTATCACTATATGCCCATGTACAAAGTCCTTCTCCAGCTTTCCTGAAGCCCCTTCAAGTACTGGAAGGCTGCTCTAAGGTCTCGCTGGAGCCACCTCTTCTCCAGGCTGAACAACCCCAACTCTCTCAGCCTGTCTTCATAGGAGAGGTGCTCCAGCCCAAAAATAAAATAAGATAAATAGCCACACCACTCAATGATAGCATTCTAAACAACAACTTAGTACCAAAAATGTTTTGACTTCAAGCATATGGGAAGTTATGCACTGCTCATCTACAAACACATTCCCATTACTTAAGTGCTGTAGTGCTAATGTTTTACGTTCTGCTCAGAGACGCATTCCTCTGATAGAAGAGCAGAAATAAGTTTAGCTAGGTACAAAGAACAGTATGCTAAGTGCAGATTATTTATTAACACACATATAAAATAGGTATTAATGCATTCAATACAAGCTGGTTAAAATGGCATAGAGCTAAACCCTTAACTTCAAATCTCTAGAAAACACACTGGGTCACTCACCAGCAAAGCTGTCTGAAGATCTACAGTGGACGTAGCCTGTAGGCAGATGACCAACTTCCTGAAAATTAGGATTCTTCGCCATTCTGAACGGACAGATTGAACAGCAAGTTCATAGAAATGCTATTCAGAAACATCCAGCTGCACAGCAACAATTGTACCATTTCCTGAAACGATGCATGAGATATCATCAAACTGGGGGCACACAGCCCACGGCAAAAGTGAGCAAGATGCGTATTTCTCAGTTAAAATTTTAGTGGAAATAAATTCTTTAAAAATCCCTCCATTCTATGGGAACACTTCTAACAATGTTAGAACATAACATCAGAATTTTATCACCATTTCATTCTGACCATTCATTTCTTTAACCATCAAAAAGAGATGGTAACATATTGTTGTTCATTACAAGCCACAAAAATCTCATCCTGTCATTCTTTCTACTACATGAATGTCCCCGAGAACACTGTCTTCACACAAGGGTGTCCTAATTAAACCAGGCCTATACAAACTGTATCACACACAGCTTATTCCCTACAGATCCAAAGTTCTCTAAGTGTCCTTGCCCAACTAAAGATTTTGAGTGTTTTGTTTGGGTTTAGGTGGTTGGTTTTTTTCCAATACTTCAGGCAGTTTCAGATCTTTCTCCTGTACGAGCCTTTAATCTTACAAACATGAAAACAAAACAGAACTGTAGGGTGAGGAAATAACGAAATATAGAAGCTTTATTTGTTTAAATACATAACCATCATAATGAGTCTCTCTCAACAAGTATAAATTATTGTTATTCTTCTCATCATACCTGCCAGCAGGAAAAAAACTGTATTTAATTTGTTAAACAGATGATACCTTGATCTATGAATTTTCTCATAAGAGACACACTAATCTTGTTCAAAGTATATGTTTAAGGGGGCAAGGGAGGAGAAGGAAAAAAAAATACTTTTAGGTAGTGTCATGAACTGGAAAGTAACCACACCTCAATCCAGCAAATTGAAAGCAGGCATTTGACCAAGAAGGTCTCCTGGTTTTGGAGAATAACATCTAATATGTAAATACTTGTTTCTACAAGTGAAGTATATTATCAAATTGCCTTGTATTACCAAAATGTATTCAAATACTAATGAAAATTCTTGTTGGGTTTTTTTTTTTTGTTAAATATGAGTGAAGAGACCCCAAGAGAACAGTATACTTCAAACACCAGATATACAAATTTGTAACAAAAGATGTACCATATACACCTGCACTGTGAGGAGCCTTAATAATTTAAATCTTAAAACACTTGGAAAAAAATGAGAAATCCCAGCACAGGGCCTTGGGAAGGGTCTGTGTGCTGTGCTTTAAAAACAACACAAGCAAAGAGCACTGCTGGGTGAGCACGATTACAGGCAGATTGCTAACAAGTTCATATCGAGATTGGTTTTTTCGCAGGTGATAATATGTCAGGTTCTTCTAAGCCAGAAGTAATTTCAGTGAGTGGCAGCAGTGAGTAACTCGCAAGAGTCGTTCAGCACCAAGACCCCAGAAGAACCCTGTGAAAAGACCGCGTGTGCTGTCAAAGCGTCAAAACACTGAGCTAACACAGGAATGGTAACAGCGATAGTGACGGAGAGGCGGGACAGGCCCTGCGAGGCGCCGCACAGGGCAGGTGCGGCAGCGCCTCACGCCGCGGCCCGGAGCCAGCGGCCCGCCCAAGGTCGCGCCCGGGAAGCCAGGGCCGTCGCTTCCCCGGAG
>VZRW01007947.1:40333-51152 GCA_013398125.1 Aegotheles bennettii
CGGCGCTGCGGCGCCTCCACCGCGCACCCGGGGCGCCGCTCCCCGACCGCTCTCGGCTCCATCGCAGCCGCCCGGCTCCCCTCAGCGGGAGCGCCCGCCTCCCCGAGGAACAGCGGCCTCTCCCCGCCTGCGAGGAGGCGGCGGGCCGGGCTGTGTGAGCGGTGGCTGAGTTTGTGCTGCACTGCACGGGCTGGACTGAGCCCCCGAGTGGCAAAGCGCTGCGAGGGGTTCAATTCCGGGCTTTCTTCAGCAGAAAAGAGGCGTTGCCTTGGAAGTGCAAACAGCGCGGTGTGTGATATCGTGTCTGTATCGGTGATAACATTCAATCACTTCAAAAGTTCTTACACATAAAATCTCCCAACACCCGTTGCAGGCTAAAAGAACCATCAGTATGTTTTTCTTTAGTAGTTTATTGGCCTGTGTAACTGAGAATACCGGGTTGGGTCACTCCTCGGTGTGGCAAGCAGCAGTAACGTTTCTTCTGTAAAGAAACACCTCGTGTAAAAGAACTAAGCCTGTGAGAGACCTGCTTGTACTTAGAAATACCTACGATAGGACAAGGGGCAATGGTTGTAAACTGGAGCATAGGAGGTTCCATGTGAATATCAGGAGAAACTTTTTCACTGTGAGAGTGACAGAGCACTGGAACAGGCTGCCCAGAGAGGTTGTGGAGTCTCCTTCCCTGGAGACATTCAAAACCCGCCTGGATGCGTTCCTGTGTGATGTACTGTAGGTGACCCTGCTCTGGCAGGGGGGTTGGACTAGATGATCCTTCGAGGTCCCTTCCAACCCTAGAATTCCGTGATTCTGTGATTAGTGAAACAGTAATTAAGAGGATAATTAATAAGATGCAGGTGGTTCTAGAAGAATATTGATAAACTGCTTTATTGTCCTTTGTAAAACCCCTCCCATAGCTGTCCTAAACCCCAGACAAGTGAATCAGCAAAAGATCAATTGTGTCTTAGGTTTAGGACTAAAAAATAGGCGATTAAATTAAGATAGGTACATTAGAAGGAAGTTAGATTAAGTGTGTATTGAATAGAGCAACCTGAGTATTTCTTAAACGTGCAAAGGTGGTTTTGATGAAGATTGTTCAAGATGAGACTGTGGTGACCAGGGACTGCACCAATGAACATAAACTACAAAAGAATTGAGACTATGAGAATCAGCTGAGACTGCAGACTTTTAAAAACTGCTGAAGAATAGAGTAGTTGCATAATGTCATGTAAAATCATATATATAGAGAATGTGCTCAAGCTATTCTTTGCCATTCACTGAGGTGGTGGCCCAACTCTGAGTTGTTAATAAAGGCAAACCTAGAGATACCCAGAGTCTGGACAAATGCTTTAACACCTTGCTCACTTCGTGATACTGCTGTAACTAGTTCGTAGATGCTGGGGTTTTTACCAGTTTCCTCTTTATTACCTCATTATCTATGACATTGCTGATGCTTTGTCAAATAAACAAAGGATTGTTCCAAGATTAGCAAACATGCCTAGAGTAACTTTTGAGTACTAAGCAGAGAACCTTCAGCATAGCCTGCTCCTCCTCCTGTAGTTATCCCCTGAACTACCCATGCACACCCTTTGACTTGCTCATCTGATTCACGAACTGTCCCAGTTTTAATGACTGGATTCCACAGAATGGGGTCAATAGTTTTTCTAGTCACACCTGTACCTGTATAGTAGAAAAGTCTGAGTGAAACACTGAATATTGGTAAAATTAGAACCACCAAGTAACATCCTTGTAAAATTTTGAGAATTTCCTTGCAAATACCTTGGTCATAAAGCTTTGGGTGATGGATCTGTATTGGCTGTCATAAAACTTCAGTTTTACACAACTTCATTTAGACTACTATTAGTCTAAATAATTTTTCTCCTCACACAATCTAGGGAGAGATTCTGCATGGTAAGGAACTGCAGTTAGTGCTTGTGCTTCAGTTGAATTTAACTTATTTTTAAGTTCCTATTTCAGAACACCAGCAGCAGAAGGGATGTATATGAACAACAAAAGGGTAGCCATTAAAATCTATGTAAGCTGCAATCAACTGGGTGCTCTGTCTTGTTGCTGTAGCTCTCCAGTTACTATGTCTACCTTCCAATGAATTTATGATTCTGTACATCTGTAAAGGGTATTAAGCAGAGCAATAGTTTTCACTTTCCTTTTTCCAGCACCTAAAGCTCAGAGGAAGCATATAATCTATTTTACTAATTTCAAGGGTAAACAAAATATCTTGGATTAAGTTTTATGAATGATTTTTCATGTGGCGCTCTCTAATTATGTATGCTGTCTTGTTAAGATGAAGCAGACAGAATCAAGGATTTTTCAGATAAGGAGACAAGACAGCAACATTTAGCATTTAAGTCATTAATTTGCACAGCAGAAGTTAAATGCAATAATTTCTACATTTCTGTTTGAACTTGCAAGCCAGGGAGTTATTAACACTATTAACTCTGCACATTACTAAATGTGCAGTTACTAAAACATCCTGCTGATCAAGTCAGTTATCTTCTTCATTCCTGTATTTCCATTTAATGTTCTTTTATCACTAGATTTCTTCTCAAAACAGAACTCACGACACAAAACAAACAGCCTTCCAGTAATCCAGGATTCAACTATTAGCAAAGCAACAGGTCATACTGCTTTAATATTATTTTGTAGTTTTCACCAATGCTTTATTTGGAAGCAAATTGCAATGCCATTACACTATTCAATAGTCACATAACTGAAGACCTAGTAGGATTTAAGTGCTACTCGAACCACAGTAGGACAGGGCAGAGCATTTTTCTCCTTGTTGGAAAGAACAACAGGCTTTCAAAACTTGGCATGGTTTTACACTGTTCGTAACAGGTGGAACAGTGTAAAATCAAATAATTTGTATAACATATAAATGTTACATGTTTTCCTGCTGTTTACAGGTTATCATTTCAGTAACTGTCACTCAAAATGACAGGGCAGATAAAAATGTCTGCTAGTAGGAAACAGTTGTTTCACATACTCCTTTTCATTAATTCCCTAATGCAGAACATACAGAGCATTTAAGTATAGTCCCAGACTTTAGCTGAAACAAAAATTATGAGCAAGTTCGTTCTAGTGTTGGAATAGACAAGAATCATTGCGAGTTAGGAACTATGAGGTCTCTGATCTTGGCTGTCAATCAGCAGCCAGAAGCTGAAAGACTCGGTTCTGCTGGACTGTCTCCACAAAGTGTCTTGTTGCAGGAAGGCTGTTTAAGGCTGCTCCTTTGAGTTTTGCCTGGCATAATGTAAGTAAAATTAAAGATTTCCACAAACACACTACTACTGAAGTCAAAGTTAGTCTGACATTTTATTTTCTAGTATACAAGTTTGGGTATGAAGCCTTCAGGATCTTTTGACTTAATAAAAAAATACTCTGAAGTTGTTCTTTCCTCCTTGTTCCAGGTCACCAGTAGTAACACAGGATTTTATTTTTTTGTTAGTTGAAATCTAAACAGTGTGAGATGCAGTGATTTCTGGTCACATATCTTTTGATAGTGTTTAGTTAAATATTAACATACTGTTCAAGAGGAGAATCTGTGTAAGCACTCTTCCAAAAAAATGGCCGACTATTCCTAATTGGAAGCAAATTGCAGTGGCATCACAGGACAAGAAAAAAGGAATTCTAGTACCAGCGGATAGTTTTAGAGGAGACTCTGAACAGGACTGACTCCTCTCCATTAAGTGAGAGTTTCACAAGCACTGTTACAGATTTTCTCCAGGGGACTGAAAGTGTGCACCTCTTCTACAACATACTTCATTAAACCTAAGTGAGAGTCACCATGTGGTTAGGATTCAAAATTTCAATCCAGTAGCCATCAGGATCCTGAACAAATGCAAGTCCTTTCATTTTGCCTATTAGAAAAAAACAAGATAAAGTTAAGACTATATGACTAGTTCTTTACATCAAATGTGACTACTTTGAAAAATATTTTTCCTTTTTTTTCCTTTTGCATGAGAATTATTTCAAATTTAGAGAGCTAATTCTGAAAACATCTAATTAGTTTTTAATCAGCATTACATCTTTGTATGTCAAATTGTCAATCTCACTCTCAACAAAGCTGTAGTTGAAAGTGACTTTGAAATTCTGTCTTCTATTGATTGAAGTTTTCTGCAGATGCCCTGTAAGTGTTCATCCTCTGAATTCAGAAAAATATTTTTGTGCTCTGGGATGTTTTGACAAATTTTCTTGAACCAGTTTTGCCAGTATAAAATCCTGTGTTCTGCTGCCCTATTCATCTCCCATCATTCCTGCCTCCACACTGAAGTTTTATGTTACTGTTTGTTGTTTCCCTCCCTCCTGCAATGTGGTTTACAGTACACATTTGCATCACTTCATAAAACAGATATATGCAGGGCAGAATGTTTTAAATTTTACTCTTGGGAAAAATATTATTCATTAAAACAGGGTCCCCAAAAGTTGTCTTCAACAGTAGACAATGTTCTAATGAGGATTTGTAATGTTTGTTTCTATTTCTGCAGTGACTGGATAGAGTAGTGAACTAATTGGGCGCTCATGCAAGCACTAACTGGGTGCTCATGCATGCGCTAACTGGACAAATGCTGATTTAAGTACCTCTACATAGTACTGCATTACTTAAGGTAGAAATCCCCAGCAGACCAATAATACTGACTGACAAACTATATAAAAGTAGGATTTAATATGGATTTGTTTTAATAGTCCAAACAGTGTGATTTTTGTGCTTTCTTTCATATAACCTCATGCGAGTGAGATCCTGAAATTCATTGGAAAGAGTCTGGTGCACCTTTTAGCGGTTGTCTAGGTGGGATTTCCCACAGTTTGTTACTTCCAGCATGAAATTGAGAATTTCTGCAAAATAATTTTGATTTCTTTTGCGCGTGTGTTAAGTCAGATTGTTTGGTCACAACAGAAGGCAAGGCAGCGAGTCTGTGTGTGTTTGTGGAAGTGTAATTCTGCCATAACTGACTGGTCTTTCAGATACTCTGATATTCTGTGATTCAGTGAGCATTTTGGTGAGATGAACTATTTGACCTGTTTCAGCATTTCATGAGTTTCTAAGATAATCATGGGGATGGAGACTTTATGGCTTTATTAAAAATTATCTGGTGATGGAATTAGCATGAGCTAATTGGGCAGAGCTCAACATCTTAGAAGTGTTAAACACACTTTTAATTATACTTACTCTATTAGGCTATTTACTTTAACAGAACCAACCTAACGCTTACTATATTCTAGTTATGAAAACTTCTGAGAGACTAGATGTTTGATTCGATAATGCAGGAAAAAAAATAACATTATATCTCTCAGCCTGCTCCAACAACAATGAATGTTAAGTCCAAAACTTCTTCCTCCTCCATGGCATTTGCTCCATCTATTTTAGATGACAGCCTTTGCTTTCCCTGCCCCTCACTGACTGCTTCAAGAGTTCTTTCCTCTAGGAGATTTATGCCATTTTCAGTCTAAGCTTCTCTCACCTCCTACGAACTTAAAGAGCTGTGCAGTGACACAGAATCAAAGTCAGGAGCTCTCACTTCAACTCTGTCAAGGTTCACCAGATGCTGAACATATTAAAAAGGGCTTAGAAACTCTAAAATGTCCAATTCTTAAATCAAGACATCTGTATTCCAGTTCAGTTTTCACCTACACTTCTTATGTTTGCTTCAGCTGAGAACACAAATTATTTTCATCTTATTCACTAAATCTCTTTTCAATTACTTGTTCCTCTAGCAAGGAATCTAGAAGATCAATTCTAGTATGTATAAACTCAAGTTTCATGTACTAATGTTACTTTCAATCTAAACAGTCTAGTTTCTACAGCCAGAAGGAAGAAGTATCACAGATTTGTGCATGATGCTGAGTATTAGTTGTCTGTTTTGGAACACATCAGTCCTGAAATTCTCATGAGGTCTCTTCATGGAAGAGAATCCAGTTGAAAAATTCAAGACTTCTCACCACTGATTTCTGCATTTTAGGCTATTCTGACATAGACATTCTCTGTTTATGTATTTGCTAGATATTTCAGCTACACATTATGCACTCTTGAATAAAAGTTATACGAGTCAAATATGATACAGATTAATGAGGTTATTTTTACCAAAGCTGACAAAACAGTTAAAATGATAATAGCAATGAACAGATACAAAATGTGGGAATTTGATCGACGTTGAAGTAAATTCTGTCATAACTCTAAGTGGTAGTAAACAAAGTAAACTAGGACATGAACAGAGCATGTGGATTTTAGTGAAGGTCAGACAGAAGGCATGTAGCTAGACTGATTAACTATTCTGACTGTGATGGATTGTCAGTCTTACCCACTTGTAAGAGGGTGCAGGGGTAACTGGTTCTAGCAACTACTAAAAACATATTACCCAGCTTTCCAGAAAGATCTACTAGCTAGAATACTTTAAAAATAAGGTAAAAAATTTACTTGCATTTCTGATCAAGACTTACCATCATCTGGTTTCTTCACAAACTTCACTCCTAGTTCTTCAAACCTCTTACAAGCTTTATTGACATCAGGGACAGCAATTCCAATGTGTCCTGTGCAATAAGGTAAAAAGAGTGAAGTACACTGTAAGCATTGCTAGCTGTTCTAGCAAAAAGTTTACATGCTGTAGTTCACATAAGACGTGACTGTATATACAAAAAACATTGCTTCCAGAAAGAAGAGAATTTTGGGTATTAACATTATTCTCCTTGAGAAAGTTGGCTTTTTGATAATGCCTTTTAAAATAGGAACTTCAGAGTTAAAATATCTCATCTTGTTTAGATAAGAATATTACCTGAAGCAGGGAAAAATAAGATTTTTCAATAAAACTATTTTATCTGTATTTCCTTTCTCAAAGCATGTCCACATAGTAGGATTTTGTTGCATTTCCTCAGTTCAACATTACAAGGAGTTTATAATTAATGCCATACTGTAGAGACTAATGCTAGCACAATGCAAGGCCTGAGCTTACAAATCAATTCAGAAGCTTTAAATGTCAAGTGGCTAGACTGACTGTGAAACTTATTTCACGAGCCAGTGACCTTTCAAGGACTCAAAATATCAAGTTGAGCCACACAAATGCTATCCTCAGTGCTACCGACAAACAGAATTCTCCTTCTAGCTTAAAACGGGTAACCAGTGGGTCATAAAACAGAAATCCAAATGCAAATCGGTATAATCACTGTGATAATCTGACACACAAGAGCAATTACTGTTCTTCATTCAGTATTTGCTATTAGCATGTGTTTGCTTGACAAGGATTAGATGCTTTGTAAAAAGTGTAACTGTGGCTCATTACTCTGAAACACATTTGTTTACCTATTTTCACAATCTTTTACAGCATACACGCTGGGAGAGATACAGGATGAGATGCAAGTTCTCTTCTTTCCTAGTGCTAGTACATTTTCTTCAAAGTAGCCTACTAGAAAAGTCTTTTCATCCATACAAGTTCAAAATATTTTCTCTACTAGTTCTCACAAAAATAAAGCCTACAGTATATACTTACCCAATAACCTTTGCTCAGAATTTATATAGATGTTTTCTAGAAAACATATGAAACTCCATTTTTCCCCAATACACAAGAGAAAAAAGGTAATCACAATAAACCAAAGGTTAAAAACTACAAACACAAAATACAAAAACTAAAGACCTACGGCCACCACGGGGATCTGAATTGCCATTGTGATAAGACTGATTTTCATCATTTTCAGTGCCCCAGTTGCTGTAAGAAGCAATTATTACATATTGAAGAAAAGCATCAAAATTAAAAAATCCTGAACATTCAGTTTCCTCAGGAGGATAAGCTGTTGCTCTTAAGGAACCAGAGAATTTCAGTTGTTGCCTGCATCCATTAAACTGTGAAGATATTTCCTAATCACAGCTCCTAGGGATAGTCTTTGGGGCTAATCCAGTCATGTTCACAGCCCTTCGCTAGCATTCAGGTTCTGCCTTTGAATGAGCCAGAGACACTCCTGTTTCATTCAGATTAGAGAGAAGGTTGTGCTGCACAAGTCAGTTTATCTATCCATCACTGGGGAACAAACAGTGTGGGCTGCAGGGCCTGGAGCCAAGCTAGACACTGGGGTATTTGGGAGATTCTCTCGGCACAATTACAATGATGAGTAGCATTAACCAAGTTGTCCTGTTTAAGGGAAATGTATGTTTTGACTTAATACCTCTTTTGATCAGATTCCAAAAGCAATAGTTATCCGTTATTAAAATGATCTGGGGATCCGAAGGAAGTTTAAACCACATTGGGTTTTCCTAAATTCTGTGGCTTCCCTACCCAGATGGCATGTATACTCAAAATACAGCAAGCATTATTTTGTGTGGATGTTCCACTGTTCACCTAGCAGTCTGAAAGAGCTCTGCAAAAAGAAAGCTGTATTTTGAGGCTTTATGACAGTGAAGATTTTTCCACAGTAATGATTACATTTTTTTATTCAACAGGATTTACACTCATCCACTTCTGTTTAATCACTGTTAGCTAAATGTCATCTCTCATTCTATTACTACTTACTGTGTCAGTTCAAGTGTAGCTTTTCTAGAGAAGGTCCAAGCTGTTCTCTCCGTTTTATCTTTCGGGATATCATTTTTATCTTCATATGCCAGGAAATAGAGCGAGAACTTCATAGAAGGAAAGTCAAATTTTTGGAGCAGTCTAAATGACAACAATTATTTTGAAATAGTAACTTAAAAGGTCATCAGGTAGCTTGCAAATAAACCAAGATGCCTCCTCCATGGAAGAACTACTGCTGTGATTTTTTTTTCCCTTTCTGATGGCAATCCACATCTTAAAATAGCTACATTTTGAACTATCACATAGAACTATTCCAGAACACATTACAAACATAAAAAAACCAAAAGAAATAGATGCTTAAACGCCAAACTATCAGTAATTGAATAGCAAAGCCAGTACAAATGCTCCAGTCTTGAGGCTGCCGCTTGTCCTTATTTCCTCAGGAAGATCTTTATGTTTATCCACTTTAAAATATCACCAAGGAATAAAAAAATTGACTTTCAAACTTACTCCTTCTGAGGAGCTCACTGGCACCAGACAAACACAACAAAACTGAAAAACAAACATACCTTTAGATGAAGTATTTTTACAATTTCAGTAGCTAAGTATAGTGAAAAAATCCATTTCAAATTGGACAATTTAATAAACTAAAAAATACTTCAGGTGAGAAAAGGCTTATAAGATTTATCCCTTTACTAGATGCAAGAAGTCAGCCACTTCACTGTGAAATATTTGATACATCTCTATTTTTACCAGATTTCCAGAGATGGTGGGGCATACTTCAAATCATTAGGTTTGAAACCATGTAGGATACTTAACCAGAACAAGCAAGCATGCAAAACAAATCCAATTTCATTTTCAGCTTACTAGGTATTTAATTTTTGATTTCTCACACCCACCTCTTCACTAAAGTGGAAGTTAGTTTATTCTACCTTAGCCTGGACTCACAACAAAATGTTTAAAAATATGCTACATTTTTGTTTTGAAAGACTCATTTCAAGTGTCAAGAATGTGCACCCAGCCTTAGCATAAACACGCTCAGCTGCTGCAGGGCTCTGCCTCTCAACAGCCTTCTCCAAAAGACTGCATTTGGACTTGGTCTCCAGCTTCTATTGCCTTGGTCTCTTATGACTGGAGGTGATCACAAACCACCTCTGAGAACTAGTAGAAAACCTAGTTCCAATTTATAGCAATGACTCCTGATTATAGGCACTGCCACGAAAGTCACCAGTGAGCCGCAGGCTCAGTGAGGAGGAAGTAAGCAAGTTGTACACTGATAATTAATGACCTATTCAAGAAAAAAAGAAATTTTAGTCAAGGCCAGTGTTTGTTCATTTGCAGCTTAGGCACTAATTGTGCTGTGGGAGTTCTCAGAGATTGCCAGACAGTTCAACTGGGCATCAGCTGATGGGCTAGCATTGTTTCTGTAGGTAGACCAATTAGTGTAACTACATCAAAATAACTAAAGCTTTTCAGAATAGTAGGGAAAAACAAACTTATGGTGGCATACAACAACTACTCACGTCATTCCAAGAACTCTTGTGTAAAAATCCAGTGACTTCTTAGGATCCTTTACTCTTAACATTGTCTGCTGAAACATAAAGTCCTGTGGGGAAAAAAGTTTGTTATTTATACATCAACCAGAATTTAATTATGGGTATTAGCAAAGATGCCAGTTAATAATGAATCTGAAACTAGCAGGTTTAAAAGTAAAAAAACAGTGTAATACACGAAACCTTTTTTCCTGATCCTACACATACAGGGTTGTGTTAAATAAATGTGCCTTTATAACGTAATGTTTAAACAAATAAACAATGCTGCTGCTGGTACCACTCTATATATTATCAGTGGTATCGAAACCGGGGTATCTTTCTTAGCCAAAGCCACCACAGCCACACCGAGCGCCCGGGTAGGGCCCCGCCGTGTCCCCGGCCACCCCTCCGGCTGCCCCACGCTCCCACCCACCGCCCGCCCGGCGCAGCAGCCCCGGGGCGTCCTCGTCACCCTCACCCCCCACCTTCGTGCTGGGGTCGGGCGCCGAGCAGGCGGCGAAGGCTGCCTCATCGCTGAGGCCGCTCAGCTCAGCCGGAGCCGCCATCTTGGCAGAGGCGGAGAAGGAGGAGGAGGCGGTGCCCAGGCCGGCGGGGCCGCGGGAGGGCGCTGCGGCAGCGATCGGCGGGGATCAGCGCTGCCTCTACCGGCACTGCCGGGAGGGAGCCCCGGCCTGGGGCCTTAAGGATGCCGAGCGCGGAGTGAGACCGCGGCCCCCCCGCGCTGCTGTGGCGGTGCCCCCCCCGCTGCCGCTCGCAGGC